>JACCPG010008889.1:0-49628 GCA_016069955.1 Drepana arcuata
AACTCCTTTGGAAGCGCACAGTGCGAGACCTTTGTGGTTCAAGGTATGGGGATGAATTCCCCGTCGATGGCGAGAGGTGCGGTGGTAGAAGGTGGAAGTGGGCATCATGTCGAACAATTCTGCTGAACACTCCCCGTTATACAAGCGGTAGAACACACACAGGGAGGCAAAGTCTCTCCTCAGACTTAGTGATTCCAAGCCGCTTGTGAGCATGGGATCATCGACAATTCTAGCGGCGCGTTTCTGAACCGCGTCAAAAGGCCCTAGCTGGTATCCAGGGGCTCCAGCCCACAGGTGGCAGCAGTACTCCATAAGTGGCCGAACTTGCGACTTATAAAGTTGCAGCCTTTGTGAAGATGTGAAGTACTGCTTAGCTCTGTTGAGCACACCGAGCTTCCTCGACGCCAGCTTAGCCTTGTCCTCTAAATGACCACGGAACTGAACGTCGCCAGAAATATCGACCCCCAGGATCCTAATGCTCTCCGAGATGTTCAGGGGAGTGTTCTGGAATTGTGGAGCCACAGCGAATGGAGTTTTTTTAGCAGTGAACGCACACACTTGTGTCCTAGTGGGGTTGAAGTGGACTAGGTTTAGTCGACCCCAATCGGAGACACTGCGAAGTGTACTCTCGATTTCAGACACAAGTCGTTCGCGACTTTCCTCCACAGTGGAACGAGAGAGATTAGCACGGCCCGTGTAGTAAGTGTCCCCAGTGCTGTCGTCTGCATAGCAATGAATGCCTTCAATAGAAAGCATGTCATTAATATGCAGAAGAAACAGAGTCGGGGACAACACAGAGACTTGCGGGACTCCAGCATTAATGTCCATGCTTTCGGAGCAGCTACCGTCGACGACGGCTCTTATGCATCTGCTGGACAGAAAGCTGGCGACCCATTTGCATAATCCCTCTGGCGGTCCGTAGGATGGAAGCTTCGATAGAAGACCGCGATGCCAGACCCGATCGAACGCTTTCGCCACATCCAAGCTAACAGCTAATGCCTCACCTTGATTCTCAATGGCGAGTGACCAACGGTGCGTGAGATATACTAGAAGGTCACCCGTTGAGCGACTATGGCGGAAGCCATACTGTTGGTCACTCAACAAACCGTGACCCTCGAGATATCGCAGGAGTTGTGTGTTAATCACTCGCTCCATAATTTTAGAGAGGAGGGAGGTGATGGCGATCGGCCTGTAATTTGATGGGTCTGATCTATCGCCCTTTTTGGGCACTGGGTGCACGTGGGCGGTCTTCCGCGAAGTTGGGACTTTTTGGGTGGAGTAGGAAAGCGCGAATAGGCGCGTCAAAACAGGACACAATTCAGGAGCACACTGCTTAAGCACCACTGCCGGAATATCGTCTGGCCCGCTCGACTTATGGACGTCCAGAGACAGCATCTCCCGCCGGACCTCCCGTTGGGTTATGCTTATCTCCGGCATAGAGTTCTCACACCGCAAGATAGTTGGCGGTGTGGCGCCTCCGTCATCCATAGTCGAGTTCGAGGCAAAGAGAGAGCCCAATAGATCCGCTTTCTCTTTGGCGCTGTGGGCCAAGTTACCATCCGGCTTACGGAGTGGTGGTAGGGACGACTGGCAAAAGTTTCCCTCAGCAGCCTTGGCAAGGGACCAAAAAGCACGGCTGCCAGAAGGGTAGCTAGCGAGTTTCTCACCAATTCTGCTGACGAAATCGAATTTCATTCAGGGCTTTGGTCCAAGAGAGCGTTGAGTGCGGTGAGGGTACACGGAAAGGGCTTGTGCTACGGTACGTGAAGGTGGCACGGCAAAAAGCCAAGCCTCCTGCTTCTTAGGTAATTTTTAGGGACAAACAGCTTACATAGCTCATTGATCAGTCCTGGGGCGTCTATCTTCCCACGCAGTACCTTACATGCCGTTATTAGGTGGTCATAACCGCGACGGACCTCTAGTGAGTTGTACCCGAGGCATCCCAGGAGGAACTTGGACGGGTATAAGTATGGATAGTATCCATAATAGCGCTTGTATAGGTACCTTAACGAGGCTTTTTGTACCTTCTCGATTGCTAGAGTGTAAGTTTTTGCGTGGGTATTTATTTGTTTAAGGTTTGCCAACAGTTTATACACAAAGCTTATGTTAAATAATATTATTCTAAGGGTCTTATGCTAATGTGCTAAACCTTTTACAGGCAAACACGACATGCTTATAGTGCGAGGTTTTATAAAGTTGTACTTACTAGCTGTACAATTAAAATATATACAAAAATAAAATGAACGTAACTATTACATAAAACATGTACATACTACAAAAATATCATGGGTTTTATTAAAGTAGACAATAAATATTATGCTAATTGCGTAGTCCTTTATCCAGTAAGTGCTGACGGAACTTGGCTATATTACCGAAGTGAATATCTAGGGTGTTACATTTATTAAGAAGTTTACTTAGGCGGGCGACCGGGGAGTTGGCACCCAATACAGTTCTTCTGAACGGTGGAACGAGAGGAAGGATTTTACTACGGGGGCAACGAGAAGGAACTCTAAACTGTATCTTTTGTAATAAAATGGGACTGTCGATTTAGCTACGCATCCCGGCGAATTTCTAAAGAGGACATGTTGAAATGATCAAGCTTAGCTTTGTACGAGATTGATCTTTTGGCTAGTTTTGTTTGACCCGCTAAGTGCCACACAAACCTCTTCTGCAGACGTTCTATCCTGAGGCTATGTACAGCATAGTGGGGACGCCAGACAACACTGCAGTACTCAAGGATGCTGCGGACTAATGTGTTAAATAGTAACTTTTTGGTCTTATCATTGTGGAATACCTTTCCATTCCTTATGACAAAACCCAGCACATTAGAAGCCTTTCGAACGATCATATCAATGTGGGGGACAAATGTAAGTTTTTTTATCAAATAGAACACCAAAATCCTTGATAACTTCTATTTCCTGTATATTATCTTGCAGTATACTTTATGAAGATGGAATAAAGTTAATTTTTCGGGTAAATTTTATGTGGAAACATTTCATACTGTTGAGTGACATCCTATTATTGTGACACTATGCAATAAGCCTATTAATATCACCTTGAAGGAGGCTACCATCAGTTTCAGATTTGATAACCCTTGCGAATTTAAGGTTATCCGCATACAGAAAAGGTGTTACATACATACATACATATCATCACGCCGAGTCCCTAACGGGGTAGGCAGAGAGTATAGAGCGCCAGTTCTCTCTAGACTTACATACCTCTTTCGCTTCGTCCACATTCATCAGTCTCTTCATACATGCTCGTCGGTTTCGAGTACTCTTAACGTTCCCGTCCTTCAGAGTCCGATCTATTTGATCCAGGTAGTTGAACGTGGCCTTCCTCTGCCTCTACTTGCACACACTTTTGCTTTGTATATCTGTTTCATCAATCTTTCTTCACTCACATCCTTTTCTATGCGTCCAAACCAACGTAACATGCCTTTCTTCATCTTAACAATCACGCCCTCATTCACGCCAGTTGATTTGCGAACCTCTTCATTGCGGATTCGATCCAATATCGTGACGCCGCACATTTTTCGAAGAGATCGCATCTCGACTGCATTCAAGCTATTTTCATACTTCCTCTGACATACCCAGGATTCGCTGACATACAATAAGGTAGGTACCAATATCGCGTTGTGGACAGCAACTCGAGCATTCTTGCTCAGACTTTTACTGCCCATCAACGCCGACATGGCTCCATTCACCTTATTTCCGGCAGTTATCCTTCTTTCAATATCTTTTCATACTTTCCATCTCGTGTGAACATGCTTCCAAGATATACAAATTCATTCACTTGCTCTAGAATTTGCCCATTTACCGATATATAACACTCGGTCACTTTGTTCATCTCTTTCGAATAATACCAGAACCTTAGTCTTGCCAGCGTTTAGGCGCAGCCCCTTCTTTTCACATTCTTCTTTCATTATGGTAACTGGTGACTGCAGTTCGCCCTCTGATGACGCCAGTAAAACCGCGTCATCGGCGTATAATAGGCAGTTGACCACTAAGTTTCCCATTTTCACTCCACATCCGTTCGTTCTTAGTGCTCTCAGACAGTTATCTAGATATATAATGAACAGCCAGGCAGACATGATACACCCTTGTTTGACCCCCGACTTCACATCAAACCAGGGTGACATCTCACCATTAACCCTAACGCACGCCCCGCTATCACTATAGAGTGATTTCACGGCATGCAGTAGGGAACTGCTCACTCCATATCCAGGCAACACGTCCCAGAGTTCCTTTCGTACGACTCTGTCAAATGCCTTCTCCAAGTCGACGAAAGCGCAGAAAACCCTTTGGTTAATATCCAAAAACTTTTCCGCGATTCCGCGAAGCGAGAAGGTTTGATCCATACATCCTCTTCCTGGTCTAAATCCACCTTTGGATTCCCAGAGAAATCTTTCGGATCGCTCTTGCATTCTTATCGTCAGGATCTTCGTATACACTTTACTAGCTAAGCTGACCAAGCTGATGGCTCTGTAGTTTGAGCAGTCCAATCGTGATCCCTTTCCTTTATAGAAAGGCACGATGACTGCTCGCCTCCAGTCGTCCGGAACATCACCCTTTTCCCAGCAAAGATTGCATAGCAAATAGATGACGTCCCAGACCGCTGGTCCACCGTACTTGATCATCTCAGCCGTAATCCCATCTATTCCCGCAGCTTTTCCACATTTCAGACTTCTTATCGCACTTACAATCTCTCCCATACTTATTTTATCCGCTATAGGATCCTCGACAGATTCTGTTGGAGGCAGCTCTGTGAGTAGATCAGCGGCATCATCATCATACATATCTTTGTAAAATTCACTCCATCGCCTGAGGACGTCTGTTTTGTCAGTCAGTATGTTATTGTCCTTCGAGAAAATCACATTCATCCTACTACTAGCTGTAACACAATTTCTGGACTTCTTAACTTCCCTCCAAAAAAGTTTTGCATTGTCCTTGAAATTCTGTGACAGTTTTCGTCTACAGTCATTTGGAACCTCTCACGCTTCTGAGCTATTATCTCTTTCGTACGATTTTTTTGCAGGCGGTATTTTTCTTTCATCTTTTCTTTCATACTCTCACTTGAGCTGGACATAGCCAAAATGTCTTGCCTTGCATCCTTCTTCTTTTTAACTTCTTCTTTCACTTCATCATCCCACCAACCATCGCCATTTTTGGTTGTCCGCCCTTTCGAAATGCCACAAACCTCTTTCGCGGCGCATAATATGCTGGACTTAAGGAACTGCCAACAAACATCGACACTCTCAAACACATCTTTCGGTGGACAGGCTAGCTGTTCAGATACCCTTTCTTGATATCTGTCTCTAATAGCCGCATCTTGAAGCCTCCAGCTTTTGATGCGGTCTGCGACTGCAGAACAGGGACCCCCAGCGCGGGATCGCCAGCCCGCGAACAGACCCCTTATCCTAGTTATAACTAGGAAGTGGTCCGTTCCCAGGTCAGCTCCCCTATACACCCTGGTGTCCATCACCTGTGTTCTGAGTCGCTGATCTATTAGAAACAGATCTATCATGCTTCGCTCATTTTTCCGTTCCCATGTATACTGATGAATCCTTTTGTGGTCGAACATGGTGTTCGCCACAAAAGGTCTCTCTCCATGCATACATCTAATATCAGCTTGCCTGCCTCGTTCACTCTCTTATCACCATACTTGCCGAGTACTGCCTCGTAATCCTTACGGGCTGTCCCGACCCATCCATTCAGATCACCACAAATAATCAGCTTTTCATTCCCTTCTTTTTTAGTTTACTTAAAGGAATAGTATAAAGATAGGAAGCAACTCCAGAAAGATTCTAAAGTACTTATATGTGAATTTCGTACCTTTTGAAGTATCGATTTCCGGATACTCCTCCTGTCGCAACACGGTGTAGGTTCCAGATAGCCGGGGTCCTTGATTGATTCAATGACTTTACTCGACTATCCTACCGACTGCGCCAATTACGACGGTCGCAACCGGAGGATTCAAAAAAATACAAAATTATAACTTAAATTTTAATTAAACAAAATGTATTACAATATAAATTAATCCTAAAGGACTTAATTGCTCGAAGAATGAACAAGAAGTGCGTTCAGGTTGCTGGGGTCGTCAGGCAAGTTGCACCATCCATTGACGTCAATGCTGCATCAGCATCCGGTGTCGGTTGTTTCCACGGGCGCGGAAAGTAGGTTCCACGAGGCACAGCGTCAGCAGTATTGCACAATGACCATATTTATACAGAAGTGTAATTCAGCAATCCCCCTTGTACACCGATGTGTAACAACCACGGCTTTACTAATGCTGTAACATAATAATATTGATATTGTATACCTAATGATTTTAAAAGAGTAACCATGGAGTTTCTTGCCGGTCCTTCTCCACGCAAATTCCCATCTAGGCCTATGTGAAATAAAAATATTTTGTATTTGATTTGTATTCAGGTACAGATGAATGCTGATGAAGCGACCGTTTATTGAAGAAAAGAAAATTACTTTGTAAGCGGGTTAGTTAATGCGTTTTTTTAATCGGTGCAATATATTGTGTTTGAAATCAGCGCGATCAAACAAACGAAAAGATGACTTCTATAGTACTTTTCTTATGTTTTTTCCTCTATGCATTATTTTGAGGACAATGGTGTGGGTTTTACATTTACTATTATTTTATTTATAATGTTTTACTTGTAAACCTTAATGTAAAACTGTTTTCTGTCCCAATAAAATAAAATAAAAATAAAATAAAAATAGTTATATAGTCTAAGTAAAGTGTCAGTTCTCTGCCAACGACTTTACGTACTTTGAAGTTCTTCTCAGACGTATGCACGTTTTCTCTCGGTGACTCTTCACCGTAAAGCTCGTGTTGTGACTAACCACTGCACTTAGTTCCGAAAAACTCACTGGTACAGTGGGGATAAAAAATGTTTTATGAAGCTGAGTGAGGAGCCGATCAGAGTTCTTATAGGGTCAATAAGAAGGATTTGTATCTTAAAAAATTTAATTAATATATACAAGTATATTTACAACTGTATGTTATATGTCGCCCTTAAATATATATGTCATCGGAACATGAGCAGATTCTGGAGAAGCCTTATTGGTGAAGAGCGGCAGAGAGCGCGGCCTCGAGGACAGGAGTATCTCTTCACACACATTGCAAATTGTCTGGAAATGTACACCAATAGTAGTATCTTTTACATATTTTTATGAGAATTGGTCAACATATTAAATTTAAATTAAAACAGTCTTTGTTATTGTGGTCGCATGCAACCCGAATATTTTAAGTTCGAAACACGATTTTATCAATGAGTTTTACTGAACGTTAGTATAGCTATTAATCACACAAGCCCTACTCTGAAGAAAATCAAGTGAAAATTACATACGTTTGAGAGAAATTCAAAGAAAATGCGAAAATACAATCGCCTTTGATTTGCTTCTTGGACGTATACAGGTTTCCTCATGATGTTTTCCTTCACTTTAAAGCTCGTGGTGTGACTAATCACTGTACTTAAGTTCACAAACAAACTCATTGGTACAGTCGGGATTCGAACTTGCGATCTTTGTGTCGCAGGCAACTATTCGAACCACTCGGCCACCACGACTGTCCGATATAAAGATATACGTAGATAAACGTCTTTCGCATCAGTGATGACAAACTCACCTATCGCACTCGCATAGCCTGGCTGCGCAGCCATTGACAATGTGGTGTTGCGTCTGATAGTTCTCCAACGCGCACAGGGGCTGGTTATGGTAGCACTTCCAGTAGTACGGCTGGAAGTATACAGTGTAGAAGGGACAATACATGTTCTCGTAGCAGTCGTCGTGCATCTTGCAGCATCTGGAAATTCATTGACGTACAGACTGAATCGTGAAGGGATCTCCATTGCCTACCATATTTTCTAATTCTAGGGATATATTATTATACGTCTTAAAAACGATAGAAAAATACTTTAGCATCATTATTAGTTAAGGTTGAAAGTATTGTGATAATCTTGAACTATAGTGAAACAGGATTTCGATAAAGCGCAGACGTCCCAAAATTATATTCTCACTATCTGTTATAATTAACAATTACATAGAGATAAATTTATATCCCACGGCTTCATGCAAAGAAGACTAGCAGCATTGCCATGCTGGATAGCAATGCTGATTCTCCATGCGAGATATAAATGCTCACCTGTCAATGCCATCAGTAGGTCTTCCAGATCCCAGAAAGCCGCAGTAACAACCATAGCCCTTGTAATCCAAGGGTTCACAGCCTGTGGCGCAGAAAATCATATTGTACAGATGGAGCACTCCACGCTTGCCGCGATTCTCACCCTTATTCGTGTATGTTTGAGGGTCGATACTTCTGTGAACATTATTTACGCTACTGTATTTAAAGTAAATCATTAGAAACGTATGTATGTATGTAGTAATATAGGCCGTGGTGACAGAGTAGTTAGAGTAATTGCCGGCAACGCAAAGATTGCAAGTTCTAATTCCGACTGTACCAATGAGTTTATTCTGAACTTATTTACCTACAGTGATTAATCATACCATGGTGTGATTAAGGTGAAAAATTCACATAAGGTGAAGGAAAATAGGAAGAAACCTGCGCTTAAAATTTCTTCTCAAACAAGAAGAAATTTTAAGTAGTATATTTGTGCTTGAGAACTGCGATGGAATCGGATCGGAATCTATCACGTTGGCACTTAAATATATCTCCAGCTAAAAGCGAGCGAGTTGCAAACATGTGCCTACCCTTATGCTATGGGAAAGAATGAAGAATATAATATTTAAGTAATATCTGGGTTGAACTGACTTTTTGAATTGCAGTACAAACATTTGTCGAAGTTAAAAAAACTTTAAAGAGTAGAGAAACGAAGTCTAATTACAAAGTATTTGAATCTACCTTACGCCCTTCAAGTAATCTTCCTCTGGCACTGAATATCGATAGGGGTCTCTCGCGAACCCTACCAACAGCTGTCCATTACTTCTCATTGCATTTTTCTTACTGTATTCTAGGTCCCCTTCCCCATTGGTTTGATAGATGTCTAAACTATGCTTATAATTACTGGCTCTTTGACTATTAAAGCCTTGTGGATATGGCCTCTGGGCGTGTGCTATCTGGGCGTAGTTCGTGTTGTTGTAGATTTGCTCGTAGGTCAGGAGTCTTGACCAATCTGGAAGGAAAGGTATATTTTAGACAGTTCCAAAAGATCTTTATCATTTGTTATATAATAATTACAGTAACAAACATAACGTAATATTTTGTTCTTGTTATTTAAGAACTTGGTGTCTTTTTCACATCTTTGATGTGGTCGTAGTTATGAAGAGAATTTGATCGAAACCAGTGTGTACATACAGCGAAATAGGTCTGTAATTATAATAAATACCTAGGAACAATTGCACACAAATTTACATAGCCTCAAATTAATTAACAAAGTAATAATAAATAGATATATACATAGGACATCCAAGACTAAGGTTCAATATTAGTCTTCAACACACCAATATCGAACCTCAGCGGGAATCGAGATCAATTTTCGCAGTCAGGAGCTCTAAACACTAAAGACCCGACTGCCTTCAAGACGGCTGTATGTCTAGAGAGAGTTAACGCTCTATTCTCTGCCTACCTGGTGAAATACTCGATGTGTATGAATGAATTTAATGAATGTGTTTTTCAAGTTTAATTTATTAAATCTTTGGGGCTGGCATGGAGGTATATTATGTTTATTCGCTCTCTATTCTACATTGTCTATGGTGGATACGATCAGGATTATCTCTGGCTTATTGTTGATATACACTACAATACTCGTTAAGATAAATGGCAGGACTTTGGATACATTAGTCATTCGAGCCATTTTCACAGTCGGCTGCGTTCGCATCAGATATCATTGTATGGTTTGTATAGTACGGGAACCATTGTGGTTATTCTATTAGATTAGTGCATTGTTGCGTGTATATAGTGCGTGAAAAGTATACGTTCAAATAGGCTAATTGTATGTGCGGCGTTCAGTTGAACTTTGCAAAAACAGAAAATGTATTCAATCCGGTGGGACTATACATCCTCACGCCTTCCCACAGGGGTCCCCTAAGGGGTAGGCAGAGGTGTATAGGTAGTACCCACATATTTTAGGTGCCAACGTAACAGATGGCGAATCCATCGCCGTAACTCAAGCATGACTATACATAAGCCTTTGAATTGCTTCTCAGACGTATGCAGGTTTCCTCTCGATGTTTTCTTTCACCATAAAGCTCGTGGTGTGACCAATCTCTGTACTTAAGTTCTGAAAAAAAATTATATAAATATGTAACTGACTTCTCTTGCTATTTCTTTTTCACTAATTATGTGATTTGAGTATGTAAATAGGATGAGTAAAGAAATATTAACGCAACAGATATGCGAAATTCGAAAGTAGTTGGAACCTGGAATGACCACGTTCCAACTACTTCCAAAAAGTTCCAAGTCAAATCAATCGAACAGTCAAGGATAGGAACAGTTAGAGTACATACTCGAAACCAGCCAGTATTAAGCAAGAGAATGATGCAATCGGATAAAGCGTAAGAGGTCTTGAAGTTCAAGTTCGAGTAATCTTGACGTATAGAATAGGATGAATTATAAATTAATCTGTTATGTTTTAAGAATAAATCATCAAAATATTGGTTTATTCCCAATCGGAATGTGTATTGAGATATTTCATCATCGAACAAAGTCGAACTCAATACCGGAATTTATTGTGCTAGTAAAACCTATCGCTAAGAATGCGTTTAAGCTTCATATGACACGATTCCGTCAACAACGTAACACAACACTAGTGGAAACGTACGCGTAACGGCATATTATAGCTTCTAATTAATTATACAATATTAGCGGGATTGGAGATAACATGTTGGGAAATTGACCTCGACTTACCAAAAGATTTGAGACCGTTAATACCATAACTACTGTTATGTGATTGCGTTGAACGACCTTCATGTAAATTCTGAAATTAATTCTCACAATGGTCTTGTATAAATGATGCTTGAGATTTTAATTCGTTGTTTGGTGACGCAATATAATGATTGTAATCTCGCTATAACTTATTGTGTGGAATTCTTAGACTGACTAATATTGCAAGCACTGTGTCATATTATGTAAAGGACATTCTCTGTCTAATTAAATTTAATCTTTTTAAATATTTATTTAATTTTTAACATTCCTTGCATTAGGTAATTCAACTAATATTCTAATTAAGGGATTCGCAAAACTACAGGCGTGTACGAGGGTGTAATTGCGACGACGTGTGACGCATGTTGCGTTTGTACGTGTAGAAAGGACTGGTGAAGAAAACATTACGAAACAGATATACAAAGCGTCTGCAAGAAGAGGCAGAAGAAGACCACGTTCCAATATATCGATTCGATATATTTCATATAGGTTGTTGGAACACGATTCCTCTTCTTCTAAATAAGGTCAAATAGTTTGCATTAAATTCAACCGCTTGACACCAAAGACGGTCAATTATCAAACTTGTATTCAAACAATAGAATTTATTCAGCTAATTATCTGTATAGATAAAATCACGCTATAGAAACAATAGGTTTTTTTATTTGCATTTGCAACATAATTTAAAACGTTAAATTCATTTCAAAACAATTGTTATATTGAACCTGATAAGATGGTTGTTTTTGGCATTTCATTGTGCTACTTAGGTAATATTGGTCGTATATATTTTAAGATACAATCAATATTCGTTTAACAATTGTTGCTACACTATGAGAAAGTTACATGATGTCTCAGAAAATATAACATTTGTCCTTCTAGAAGTTACAGGGTAGTGTGAATAGATATATATCTTCATGGTGATACAATAAAACTAATAGCTCCAAAGATAACAAAATGACAACAATATTCGCTCAGAAATATGGTTACCTATGACATTTTTATGAAACCATTACCTGATTACATTAAAAAAAACGTAAAATACTTTTAGTTCCACATGAATAACGTTGTCGTTACAGCAGATATTTATGTGAATCTCAGGTAAAAATATGTTCAAAATAAAATGTCTTGTTTTAATTGCTTCGTGTCATTATAAATTGTCATATAGATTAATTGTAGTAGTGTCATATAAATTAATTGTTTTGTTTTTTTTGTGCAGGGCACTGTCATATATTTAAACAATTGGCACACTTTCCCCGGCATCCATCATAAAGATGGCAAACGTCTGTATTGTAGAATTCATGGTGAAAAGATTATTAGATCTCAAAAACTTTAAATTTTTTTATCTATATACACTCAAATTATTTACTAGATATACGAACAAAAATTACACCAAGAGTACTTAGAGTATTCGTCGTTGTATAATGAAACTGATAAAGTGGGCCTGGACTCCTTTCATGTAATGAGAAAAACACTTAAAATACCAAAAGGTAACGGTATTTGTTGTAAAACTAAGGACTTACGAATAAAATATTTTACATAAATAAATATCTCGCAATATACAAGATTCGTGCATCCGACCTTGCCTTTAGAAGTTGAACTAAAAAATAAGATCAAAATTACCTTACGCTTTCAATATTTGGCACTGAAGAGCGGCTAAGGTCAGATGTGAATTGTGTTCAAATTGGAACCCGAGGCTAATTGTATAATCTTTTTAAGTGCATCGGTAGAATATGAAGCAAAGATGTTAATATTTTTTATGCTACAAGTTATTTAAGAGTGATAAAATACATGCTAATTAAATAATAATCTTAGAACGAAGACTGTGATAAAGTGCTCCTCACTTCATGAAGTTCGCGGTCACCTCACACCTTCCCCGCAAAGAGGATCTAGAGATAGAAGAAAATAATAGATACCTTATAGATATAGATAATGTAGATAATGTAGAATGATAGATCTCATGACGTATAAGGAGGTCAAGGAGGTTGCGCTGGACAGAAGCGAATGGAGGGGACTGCATCAGAGACGCCGACAAGAGCCTAGCTCTTAAATTTGTGATGATGATAGATATAGATACTTTGGGACAGATCACAGTGGACACAAATTGACCTAGTCTCCGAACTTAGGTTGTACTAGTCTATGAGTTGCTAGCAAAAGAAAATAGATAACGTTCCGTAAGATAACTCGTATATTGGATGATCAATTTCATCGTTGGTTCCATATAATGACATTTAAATCTCGCGCCATAATCAATCTATGGTGCGCGCCAGTTTTACTTCTTATTATTATCTTAATCGTCTATGGTATCTATAACAAGATTCAATACAAATCACTCGTTCCTCGTTCATTCTTTTCATCCCTGATGATACATCCTAACATTAATAGCTACTTGAACTTCTTATGATCTACTTTGAATATACCTACATCGGATATCCATTGAGGACCAAACACACCTGTTCTTTGACAAGCAGCTGCAGCTGACCACTAAACGTCCTTCTGGTTTTAATATTAAATGAATATCTAAAATACCCTTTAAAGGCAACATGCCTACTAAATAGCGTTCACCTGTATAATTAACTGACGAAAGCAAAAGACAACAGTCTTAGTGTTGTGAGACGATTTCATCTTTCATCTTTATTAATATCATGAAACCTATTTCTTAAGAAATAAAATGAAATGCTTTATTGTGTATTTTTTTTAACGAATTGTTCATTTGTATATATTCTGTGATGCAAACTAGTAATAGGTCGTTAAAACAGCGTGAGTGTTTGTGAAACGTTCTGACTTGGCATCTGTTGTTGGAGGCTGGGTACTCATTGCGGAACTTTTGTTTTGTTAAATGATATAATAAAAAGGTTGGTATATTTGGCACTTTATTAATACATATTATTGTTGTATATGCCTGATGATTTGAAAAGAGTAACCATGGAGTTTCTTGCCGGTTCTTCTCCATGGAAGCGACCAACCCGAACCGTGCTTCTTTTTCGACGTTTTATAAGTGCCCACCTGGGCCTATGTCAAATAAAAAGATTTTGATTTTGATCATAAAGGTGTTCAGGAACAACTAAAAAAACTAGATAGTATTTTTAGAAAGGCAACAGGCCAGAGTAATCATATTAAATATCATTTATTTCATCAAATGCATCCCGAGTAATGCCGCGGGGTACATCTAGGCATAAGAAATATATTTCTCATGTCCAGTTGGGATTGAATAATATTATTGTTAGCAGATTTTCTGAAATTGAATCAACCTTCAAGGTAATCCACAGATTACATTATCACCATAGGTACCTAACCGTTATGTACTGGAACGACCCTGCGCTTAGCAAAACCCTTCTGTCCCTTTACAATGTCAACATCTATACGTCACGACGAAGAAGAAGACAACTCGTATATATTGGCAGAACCAAATTGTTTTAAAGTTTTTATTTCTCAACAAGAAATCAACAATTTCACTTATATGAAAAATATAGGCATATTATAAGTACATTTAAATTTCATCGACGCGTAACTAAGTAATAACAATATCCTCTCGCCTTCCCATAAAGATACGGGTATATAGAACGGGTAGGCACAAGTGTATAGGTACCCACACACCCACTTTCCGCACTCTTCGCTAAAGTTGCCGGAACTAGGGTCGGCAACGCGTGAGGGATACACCTGGTGTGGCTAGCTTCGATAGACAGTGGTAACTTACCTTCACACGAACTGTATCTTTTGACACCTTGCTGGTATAAAAGAAATAATGATACTTCGTCTTAGGACTCCTATAGAATGACTAGATTCTGTGTTGTTTTTTTAATTTATGCGTGATAAATACTATGCCCTTTTTCAAATACACACGTGATACAAGGCGATGGAACACAACATTATCTACAAATTGCATTGTAATATAATCGCCTCCAAGCATCCTTATTTCCGACATGACGACGTACTTTGTCATCATAATTATATTGAATAAAGAAGCTGCGAGCTACTGTGTATCAGTAATCAATATCGCAAAGTATTTTAAAAGACTGTACTTTTTCACATCTTAAATGCAGGGTGGCCAACGGCCGAGCAATACCTTTGGTATTGCCAGTACCGGTGGCGGTTACCGCTTACCACCAGATGGACCGCATGTTTGTTTGCCAGCAAAGGTTTTTAATGACATTTTCGGCGAAACGAGGGTGATGTAACCTTTGCGAATAAGACTTCTGAGAATTTATCATAAAATATGACAAATATAAATAATTGTTAAAATTTGACCAGTAATAATATATGGGTATTCAACAGGGCAAGCTCCAATTCAATTAATTTAAATAAAATATATAAACCATTTTCAATAAATTTTACATAAAATAATAAAAAAGTTTTAAAATAAGCTTTGGGTTTAAGAAGACATTTTTAACTGGTACTTAAAGCACTTGAAATGAGTGGCCTTACTTCTAGGAGGTATAATCCGAACATCGGGTGACGATATTGATGTGACCTTTCTACCGTCCATTCGTTGATTTCTTTAGGCTATAATGTCAAGGGCTCCTTTCGCCACATTCACGTATGAGTTTGTATGACATTTCTAAGCATTACATTCTTATCAAGGCCGTCTTTGTAATACCTATTTGGTCATCGATATTTGGAGTTGTATGGTAATCAATAGCATAACGGATGATGTAAAAGATGAGATAGGTATATCTAATGCTGTTTCTTTCTCAGACAGTTTTTTAATGTATTTTCGAATTATGAATGTATTACTCTCCGAATACAGAAAGGCAACACGCAAGTGATACTTCGGTATCTTGAGTGTTAATAGGCTGGTAACCGCTTCCCATCAGTTGGGCCGTATGCTTGTTTGTTCACAAGGTTTTACCTTTCCAAATTCAATTTATATTTCATTCATTTGTTTTCAAATGTGTGCAGGCTTCCAATCGATGGTTTTCTTTCTCTTAAAGCTTATGGTGTGACAATTCACCGTTCTTAAGTTCAGGATAAACTGATCGGTAGAAACGACTCTTTTACTGCTATCTTTAGTTTTACAGGTAACTTAATTGTATTTATGTCTGGTACATTTAATTGCAGTACAGTTTCTTAAATAATCATGATGGAAAGTTATTCGCTCACTGACATGGTCTACATGTCTGGAAATCCAAATCGCTATGCTGCAGCGAGGTAACTAATTCTCTAGCAATTATTTTGCATCATCTAAATTATAAAATGTCACATTAATAAATATTACGATTCATCAATCAAGAAAATCATTGCTTCTGGTTTGAAATATGTCATATCATTGAAAACCTTTAAAGGGTGAAAAGAATGATGATTTCATAACTTACTCTGTCGCGATATCCACATCAATTGCAAATATTGATCACATGCGCTGAATTGTATGTCTTCATGCCTTTCCCACAGCGGGTAGTATCAACACACCCACTTTCCGCTAAAGATATATTTTAGGTTCCAACATGACAGATGGCTAGTCCAATGCCATTACTCAAGCACGATTATACATCCGTCTCTTATTTTTTTTCTCAAATGTATGGAGGTTTCCATTTGGTGTATTCCTTCACTGTAAAGCTCCTGGTGTGACTAACCACTGCACTTAAGTTCAGAATAACCGCATTGCAGGCAACTGATTACTAGAACCACCCGGATACAACGGCTTTTAAAAATAATAAAAGCCAAATTGTAGTAAAAAAACCTATCCAAATATTCCCGTCCGTTTTGAGTCTTCTTAGCATTGCCATTAGACAGAAAATTTATCAAATTGGAACGTTGTTTTTTAAGAACGCATTTCCAACAGACGTCAATGAAATAATTCGGTCAACCAATTGATTCTAGCTGTCTATCAGAGTCGCGAGCTCACATTGTAAGCTATGTATTGCGCCACAGCACAAGGAGACTTAATTGACAGAACCTTTTGTGAAGTCTGTAATTATTCACTTCACGGTCTATTCATTGTAAAATATTTAATAAATATATTGCACAAATCTTGTGCGGAATGTTTGCCTTTAGGCTATTTTTAATATTACATACATACATATCATCACGCCGAGTCCCTAACGGTAGGGAGAGGGTATAGAGCGCCAGTTCTCTCTAGACTTGCATACTTCTTTCGTTTCGTCCACATTCATCAGTCTCTTCATATATTTTAAATAGTAAATGTCTGAATAGTTATGTATGTCTGTACCGGTGTAGGATGGTTGTGATGGTGAATGTGTCAGTCCTTGGCGTAGAATACAACGTTAATCCCGGGAAAAGACGTCAGTTATGAATATCACATGAACCGCCATTGAAGCTAATCTTTTTAAAAAGATCTCCATGATATAGGTGATTTATTTTGGAAATCATTTTCTTATAGATCGTAAACATGGTATAAGAGATGCCAGGAATTGCAAAACATCTTTTTTTTCACAATTATTTATTTGGTTCGGTTTCACTTAGAACCGCGTACACAACAGGTAAAATATAGATCAGGTCCCATTGGCAACATTACATAAGTGAAAGCGTGACTTTAACCAAAAATATTGTTCTTTGAGGAGATCGCCGCGGTCGGACGTTGTGGGACCGGTTGACCGTCAATGAAAGTGGTTGTGGGCATGTCCACTGGACCAAACCTAACGATACGGTAACGTAACATAATATTATAAAGAGGAGATAACTTCAAATCCGATTTGAATAAATATGTTTGCTGGAGATAGTCGTTTATTGATAATCAAAGATATATATATAATAGATTGAAAGGCTAGGCTAAATATGCTACTATGGAAGAGGGCGGAGTAGTTATATACATATAACTAACTATATGTATGTAAAAATTTTACCGGGTGCAGCTAGTATTATTATAAAGAACTTTTATGTTATACCACTTTGGTGGCAAAGATTGCAGTCCGATTGATGGTAAGCTTGCTTGAGTCTTGCAGCACCAGGTGTATTGCTCGACCCTAAAGTAAGCCGTTACGGTCTTATCGAACAGGTATTTAGTGTGTCTATCAAATTAAGTTCAATGTTAAATGACGATGAGTTAAAACTTTGATAATTATCTTGCCTCTTGAAGATTGATTACATACAAATTATGATAGTCGGTACGAATGCGGTGATGAACGTTTACTACCGTTTTAAACAAAATTATGTCAGGATAAGAAACGGCGAATGTTATCGCTGAAATTAAATTAAATTATATTGTAAATTTTATGAGCAGAGGGCGAGGAATGCTGATGTAATTAGTTGTTAATGCTTAACTCAATATATGATATTAAAGGAAAGGACGATTCGTCACCCACTTATTTAAATACTACTCAAGCAAATGACGAGAAACATTTAAAAACTACCGAGCTTGAGTCAAACTTATCAGTAATGTGTTAAACTTGAAACGTCAACTTTAAATTGTTCATAAAGGTTCAAAAGCTTTCCTCTGATTAACGACGCATGAGTTAAAGTGTCAGCATACCATACCCAGTAATAGGATGCGGAAGGATACTGACTTTGTGCAGGGGTTTTTTTATCATGACATCTCGTAAAGCAATGTCACCCGTTTTCCGTCATTTAAAATATTTCAGTGTTTACATACATACATACATACATATCATCACGCCAAGTCAGAGAGTATAGAGCGCCAGTTCTCTCTAGACTTACATACCTCTTTCGCTTCGTCCACATTCATCGGTCTCTTCATACATGCTCGTCGGTTTCGAGTACTCTTAACGTTCCCGTCCTTCAGAGTCCGATCTATTTGATCCAGGTAGTTGGAACGTGGCCTCCCTCTGCCTCTTCTTGCACACACTTTTGCTTTGTATATCTGTTCAGGATATTAAAAAATATATATGGGTAATAATAAATAAGGTTAATATAAATGTATTACCGAGATGAAGATGGCCTTCTTTCTGCGTATGCCAGACACTACATGTTCCTATACTTATATTTGAGTGTCTGAGAGATAGTGATCTGCACACATGCTTGCACAATTATTTTCTCATCCTTATTAAGGAAGCTGTAGTGGCCGAGTGGTTCGAGCAGTTGCCTGCGACGCAAAGGTCGCAAGTTCGAATCCCGACTGTACCAATGAGTTTTTCTGAACTTAAGTACAGTGATTTGTCACACCACGAGCTTTACGGTGAAGGAAAACATCGAGAGGATACCTGCATACGTCTGAGAAGAAATACAAAGGCGATGGATGCGCCATCTGTCACGTTGGCACCTAATATACCTCTGGCGGAAAGTGGGTGTGTGGGTATTACCTATACCCACACACCCACTTTCCTCTGCCTACCCCTTCGAGGACCCTTGTGGGAAGGCGTGAGGATATTATTATTTATTTATTATTATTCCTATTAAGGATATCTAAAAAAATAACTAAGATTTTGAAATTGAAAACCCGACCTCTAAAATACCTGTTGCTTTCGTCGTGACTTGCTAACCCTCTTGCGCTCATTTTAACGGCGCGGTATTTTTTTTATTTTGCGGTGCTCTGCTTTATACTCTGTATTTACTGAAGGGTACACACCATCAGTCAGATAAGTAGAAACAGGTTTTGTTAATTCATTTAATGGAGCCTTGCGCTACGTTATTTAATGAAAATTTAAGACGAATTTCTTTTCGTAGAAAGTGGAAGTGAAGTGATTGTAACATGATGTAGCATTTCAAGTATTGAAATTGTATGTACATACTTACATATATACGAGGATATGTGTATGTACTGTATGTATAGGTAATTTTAATATGTCTGAGCTAATGTTATTGATCTCGTACTATGCCCTATATATCTATACTTATGCCGTACCGCTCTTAGTCTATAAGTTAATCCATCACATTCTGGTCCTATGCTATAATAGTCCATCGCATGTTCTCATAACTCTCTCTCTCTCTCATCTCTCAACTCAACTCGCACAACAACGACCATAAGCTTAGTTGAACGTTTTCTTTTAAAGTGCTTAGTTTGCATAAAGTTCATGATGATATCTAGCATTAATGAACTAGTTGTGCCAACGGTTCCACCCGCGTAATTCGGGGTTTTTTTCTGAAGCTAAACATAGCCTATCTGTTGATCCAGTTGACTGGAACACAAAGATTAGAAGTCAGAATCGCGACTGTACCATTAAGTTTGTCTAAAATTATGTACAGTGATTAATCACACCACGAACTGTACGGTGAAGGAAAACATCGAGAGGAAACCTGCATACGTTTAAGAAGAAATTGAAAGTCCTATGTATAGTCGTGCTTAAGTAACGGCGATAGACTCGCCATCTGTCACGTTGGCACTTAAAATATGTCTCCGGCGGAGAGTGTGTCTGTGGGTACTACCTACTAAGACTCTGCCTACCCCTTGGGAACATGCCTACCCCTTCGGACCCTTGCCGGAAGGCGGAAAAAAAATATATATACCTATATAACAATAGACATGCATGGAAAATTACTTGTCCGTATATTAGTCATTATTAAATGCTAAGCCGTGGTGGCCGAGTGGTTCGAGCAGTTGCCTGCGACGCAAAGGTCGCAAGTTCGCATCCCGACTGTACCAATGAGTTTTTCTGAACTTAAGTACAGTGATTAGTCACACCACGAGCTTTACGGTGAAGGAAAACATCGAGAGGAAACCTGCATACGTCTGAGAAGAAATTCAAAGGCGTATGTATGGTCGTGCTCGAGTAACGGCGATGGACTCGCCATCTGTCACGTTGGCACCTAATATACCTCTGGCGGAATGTGGGTGTGTGGGTATTACCTATACACCTCTGCCTACCCCTTCGGAGACCCTTGTGGGAAGGCGTGAGGATATATTATTATATTACTCATTATTAAATGCTAAACGTACATAAATGTTGCTTCTAGTATATTTCCTACATTACCTATGCTGTCACGGTTGCGGTATGGCCAAGATCATTTTTTGTTCCGTTGCGCATAGTAATAGGTCATTATGATTAAATACTACGTATCAAATGTGATATGTAGTCAATACCATCACCCTATAATATCCAGACAAAGGACATTTACCGATGTCTTACGATAGGCTATGTTATTGGGTACTATTGCTGTAACGAAAAAAATATTGTATATGCCTAATGATTTGAAAAGAGTAACCATGGAGTTTCTTGCCGGTTCTTCTCCATGGAAGCGACCAACCCGAACCGTGCTTCTTTTTCGACGTTTTATAAGTGCCCACCTGGGCCTATGTGAAATAAAAAGATTTTGATTTTGATTGATTTTGATTTTGATGATAACGCAATAACTTACTGACTCGTGTTCTAATTCTTGCTCTAATAGCTATTTATTTATTTATACATAATTAGTACGGCTAAAAATCCAATTAAACTAATTAGTAATTATAAGAACATCATTCATACACTCATCTCACAATACTCCATACATGCCGCAATGAAAGCCTTCCATCCGTCCGCAAACACGTCACAGTCAGGGTTGGACTTCAAGAGGGCATTGAGTGCAGTGAGAGTGCGAGGTACAGGGGAGTGTGCACGTGATACTGTGCGATGTGTGCCCACTGCGAACAGTCTGTGGCTCCTGGCGCGTGTGTATTTATCAGGCACAAAAAGTCTTGATAAAGCCTTATTAAAAAATTTAAGAAGGATGTTGAAGACACAGATTTCGCTATAACTTCTCATCAGAAAAATCGAAACACATGAATAATATGACAATTAACTCTTAAACGACATTTGACATGTATTCCTAAATATAATATAATAATAGCCGTGGTGGCCGAGTGGTTCGGCAGTTGCCTGCATCGCAAAGGTCGCAAGTTCGAATCCCGCCTGTACCAATGAGTTTTTCTGAACTTAAGTACAGTGATTAGTCACACCACGAGCTTTACGGTGAAGGAAAACATCGAGAGGAAACCTGCATACGTCTGAGAAGAAATTCAAAGGCGTATGTACAGTCGTGCTCGAATAACGGCGATGGACTCGCCACCTGTCACGTGGGCACCTAATATACCTCTGGCGGAAAGTGGGTGTGTGGGTATTACCTATACGCATCTGCCTACCCCTTCGGGGACCCTTGTGGGAAGGCGTGAGGATATATATATATATTTATATTTATATATCCTAAATATACACTTTTTTCTGATAATCCATACAAAACATAAACTTGCATATTTTTTCGATTTTCTGATGAGTTTATGTTTACATAAACATTATTATTAAAGAACTGTGGTGGTTGAGTGGTTCGAGCAGTGGCCTACACTACAAAGTTAAGAAGTCGGATTCATGACTGCACCAATTTCTTAACTTAAGTACAGTCAGTCACACAACGAGCTTTGCGGTTAAAGAAAACATTCAGAAGAAACCTGCATGCGATTGAGAAGAAATTCAAGGGCGGATCTATAGTCGTGCTTATATAGATCTATAGTAATGGCGATGGTCTCGCCATCTGTCACCTTGGCACTTACTACCTACATTTCTGTCTACCCCTTCGGAAACATTGTGGGAAGGTTTGAGGTAGTTTTTTTCTTTGTCGATATATGTTCAATAAGTGTTCCCTGTGTCCCTTATGTTGAATAAAATATTTTGATTTTGATTTTGATTTTGATTTTGTATAAAGTGTCCGTTTCCTCAAATTATAAAAGAAAGTTATGGTTCTACCAAAAAGTACATAAAGGTTTTGTGTAATCGATGTAATGGCGGTGTCTATTAAGTAACCCACCATAGCGTTGCGCGGTAAAACTGTGTTTTATAACGAATGTTGATGGAATGTTTATTTATTTTCGTTACCTTTAATTACGCAATGTTACGATTGCTTTTTTGTATACCACTAAGGTGGTAACCAAATATGCCCACCGATCGACGCTTATCACTCCAAGGGTACGAACGAGAGTCGTCTTTGAATAAAATACCTATCGATTTATCGGACATAATTTAGAAAATATGATGTATTACAAACAAGGATAGTTACTACAGAAGTAGTCGGACCCAGCTAGACGTATAAAGAGACTGATCAATGTGGATGAAGCGAAAGAGTTCTGTTAATATATAGAGAGCCGGCGCTCCTCTCTTTCCTTCTTTCTGTTTTTAAGTCATTTCTTTCCTCTCATACATACATAATTATATGTTACATACATAGAGGGGAAAGAAATGACTTTAAAACTCTCAATAAAAAAACTAATACAGCGCATTTATATCGCTAGATTCATTGTTGTGAGAAGCTACAATTATATTTGTTTATTTAAAAGCTAGTTAATAATAATAATAATAAAAAATATATATACTTTCATTGATGTAAAAAAAGGTTGTTTGTTTTATTATGAATTAAATTATAGTAGTTTTATGAAAGTAATAAATATATTTAGTACCTGACAGTTTTCTGTTTATCCTTTAACGAAATTGTATTTATTATTTAATGGTGGCAATGCTGCTAGTCTTCTTGGCATGTTGCCTCGGGATACCGATTTGGGACAAATATTTTATCTGTAAGTAGTTAGTTTCAACTGTTCTTTGTAAATATTATATTCAAATTTATTTAGTTGAAAATTAAACTACTGACCTGTATCGCATAAAACACATGGCACTGAACATAATAACACCAACCAACTCAAATACACTGTTTTTAAACTTAATTTCCAGTACATTTTATTTACGTTAAAGTATAGTCTTTCAGTTAACATACTACTATTTAAAATATCACCTTTCATTTTTTAAAACAATATCGAACATAGATGTAAAATGTTCACATTCTTATTTCAAAGTTCGTTCGTAATATAAAATTTTAAAATTGGCGCCTCAAAAAGCGCGGGACGCGCGCCGAGTATGCACGCATGCGTACAATGATCTGTAACTTTTTACTGCGGATACACACCTCCCTCTATCTATACAGCCTCTCATTTTTATTTAAATTCATGATCAGTTTTATTTAAGTTGCGTCTTGGTTTTTCATAATTTGTATTTCGTCATAGTCAGCGCTATTGTTTGTGCTCATTCAATAAAAAATATAGTTTTATTTTGGTATCTTATTTGAATTTTGCTACACGTCGTTCTTGTTCTTTTTGTAATATTATTGAAAGACTATTTGTAAATATTCAAATCGGCAATGGGACTTCGATGGGTCGATGGATCAATACCTGAAAAATCCGCTATTCCCTGTACTTAGATATATATTAAGGTATAAATATGACAGATGGCGAGTGCATTGCCATTTCACAATTACGACTATACGTATACGTAGAAATGCAAATACGTATACGTATTTGCATTTCTTCTTAAACTAATGTACTTAGGGCTCCTCACGACGTTTGCCTTCCCTGTAAAGCTCGTGAAGTGATAAATCAAAACACTAGACACTGCTACATCCAAATAGATGTGGATATAAAATTATTTATGTGTATTTATTATGAATATAACAATAATTCACAACAAACATTTGTACCAATGTTGGGTTTCATGCGATAGAGGCTACTTACGTATGAAGTTTTTATGTACTTTTTATGAGTTACTGTAAGCGTTTCATCAATAACGGCTTGAAAGTTGTAAAAATTATTATTATTACCCTTGTGGGAACAACACACCTGTTTTTCTGCGATACCTATAAGTACCTACTTCACGTACGCTAACTATACGTATGTTCTGATTCCTGTATGTACGTAGCACAATAAAATGCCTGGCCGGAGGCCTAGGAATCGCCATTGAAAAGTTCCCGGAACTCACGCTACGAGAGACAATACAAAAAAAAACATTAAAAAACCAAAGATATGATTCAAGAGAAAACGTCATGCATGACGTATCAGTTGGTGATCAATCAGTGTTGGAGGCAATACTTCACAGGTCTTCGAATTCCATCTCAGGTCTACGTGGCTGGCTACATCGTGGTGTGACAAATTTGTCTTATTTTAAAACAAAACATTTTCTCTTTATCAGAACGTGAAAACCAGAAAACGGTCGCTAAAAGCCATCACTTACCTTATAATTAATTTAAGCGGTTTAATGGTTCGGGAATGTAATAACAATTTGAAAATTATTGAGACACAATTACGATTCGTTATTAAACATTATGATAGGAATGTTATTGTTGCAGTAAAATACAATAGTTTGATAATTGAATGATTTAGCTAGTTTCCTAACATGACAAATTTCTTAGTGAACGGAGACATAAAACAGGGAGATCTTTTGATTTTCGAAGCACTTTAAAGTCTACACATATAATCAGGTAGAACTTCGTAATAACTATTGTTTTCAACTAAATATCACAATAGTTTTTAGTTAATATAATATATTTGGAACATCTAAAAAGTATTTGACGATATAGCCAAGATTTGTCCCTTAATTATAACTCCAGCGACAAGTGGAAGCTATTTAAAAATCACTGATGCATGAATATAATTAAACACTACCCAATAACAGGTAAAAACACGTTCTCATATCTATGTCTCTCTAATTATGGTTGTAACAAATTCATATTTTAATATCAAGTTTCATTTCAGATGTCGAACGTGTTTAACAATATTTATTAAGTTTTTTTGCACATGTAAACATACATATTAAACCTTCATTGGTCTTGATTTGAGAAAAGCCGGAATTAAAAAAAGTAAAAAAATTTCTAAGCGGCCAGTATTCGCGGTAAAAAATGACAAATAAGGTGTTAATTATGTTAATAGTCTTAGAGCTCGCCTGTATCATTGTAGCACAGATACCATTTATGACAGTTCCATTTTACTATCCTTTCTATTATTACACTCCACTATACTATACGCCTGGGATATTTATAATGGGGTAGTATAATTGTCAAGCGGTATGCTTAATACGAATGCACTTCGAATTATTTACGAAAAAAAAAAGAATAAAATGTTACTATTTTTGAATCGGAAACATCGCTTGATGACGCAATGGCTACACTTACATTAAGTTTTATGTAAATAAAATTGTTTTGGGGCAATAAAATCTTTGACATAAATCCGTTGCGTAAATTGCGAGGACTAGGTAATGAAATATTTTGCAGAAATAAAGTGCTGTTGAAGAAACATGAACATTTATAGAAACAAATCCATTTTCATGACAATGTTAGTACACAAAATATTCATAACCTAACAATATTCTTTGTTAATACCGGGAGTTTTTTTTATATACGTACAGATTTTTTATTGTAACAGCCGCGATACCAACGAAGTGCTATCATAGAGACTGGGGGCCTATCATCAGACCATTTCATCCTCAATACATGAACCCAGTACAAGAATGCCAGGAAGGCTATGGTCACGCTTGCTTGGAGATCCCCACAAAAGAGGTTTGCTTGAAAAAGTTGGCCCAACCATTAACACCTTGGTTACCGTTGCCTTGGTGGTACTTCTTTTGTCAATGGTTGGTGAATTTAAAGCTTGTTACCGTGAAAACCACGACGTCTACCGTTCATCCATACTTTAAAAAGGTCTTGAATGAGTTGCATCGCTATAGGAAGAGAGCTAAGGTCAATAGCAATTCGAATGTTTTATAAAGTTTACGTAAGTACGTATGTACGAAGTAATACAAGGTAAATAAACTATTAAAAAATCAGCACGCAATTATTTTCTTAATTTCAAAGTCTTTGTAAGACAACAAGGGTGTTCTGTGTTTATAAAGGAAAGTAGTCGTGGTGGCAGTGTTTCGAGTAATTGCCTGCAACAGTAAAATTGCAAGTTCGAATCCCATCTTTACCAATTAGTTTTTCTGAGCCCGGGAAGAAAACATCGAGAGGAAAGCTGTATACGTTTGAGAAGAAATTTAAAGACGTATGTATTCGTGGTGGCCATTTGTCGCGTTGGCACCTAAGATATATCTCTGGCGGAGAGTAGGCGTGTGGCTACTACTTACACACCCCTGCGTGGAAGGCGTGTAGTAATTAAATTAGTATATTGGTATTACCAAATGTTTATAATCGGTTATCGATAAATCTAACGTTGCATATATTACGAGTCATCACGCCGAGTCTATTACGGGGTAGACAGATAGTGTAATGGCCGGCGCTCGCTAAGAATCTCTTTCTGTTAGCCTTCACGCTATCCGATTACAATCTAATAATAATAATAAATACATTAGTCAAATAGATTAGTCACACCACGAGCTGAACGGTGAAGGAAAACATCGAGAGGAAACCTGCATACGTCTGAGAAGAAATTCAAAGGCGTATGTATAGTCGTGCTGGAGTAATGGCAATGGACTCGCCATCTGTCACGTTGGCACCTATTATACCTCTGGCGGAAAGTGGGTGTGTTGGTATTACCTTTACACCTCCGCCTACCCCTTCGGGGACCCTTGTGGAAGGCGTGAGGATATATTATTTTTATTATATATAATTAATACCTGGGACAATTCCACACAAATTGACCTAGTCCCAAATTAAGCAAAGCTTGTGTTATGGTAACTAGACAACGATATATTTACTTATATAGATAGAAATATACTTAAATACATAGGACATCCAAGACTAAGGTACAAATATTCGTGTTCATCTCACAAATATTAGCCCTCAGCGGGATTCGAACCCGTGGCCTCAAGTTTCGCAGTCAGGAGCTCTAGACCGTCGTATTTTATATGGTAATGTATGGTTTCTGCAGATTCATTGCTATATTAAAGATAGCGTGTACAGAAAAGGATTTCGTATAGAGGGGCTGGGTTTTAAGGCCCAAGGTACCAGCTCTAATTATTATGAAAAAAAAGACAAATCGAGACGTAAAGTTCTGTGTCTAAACACTGATCTTAAAGATAAAAGAAACTATAGTCAGGCAATTTGAAAGATTACTTTTTGCCTACAATACGAAACAATAGGAACATCTCTCGATGCACTCTCATCACAATAATGGCCGCATTATTATAAACAATGAACAAATAAGGGTAGCTATGCCTTTGATGCCAACTTTTCTTGAGTTTGCAACTAATGAAAATGATAATAGTCGACGTACAGAATGCTCTCATTTACCTACTAACCAAGCAATTTCAAATTTCAACTAGCACTCATGTAGAAATAGGAATTAGTATAAGAGTTGTCTAGTATCAAACTCTACTAGCACTCATGTAGAAATAGGAATTAGTATAAGAGTTGTCTAGTATCAAACTCTACTAACACTCATGTAGAAATAGGAATTAGTATAAGAGTTGTCTAGTATCAAACTCTACTAGCACTCATGTAGAAATAGGAATTAGTATAAGAGTTGTCTAGTATCAAACTCTACTAACACTCATGTAGAAATAGGAATTAGTATAAGAGTTGTCTAGTATCAAACTCTACTAACACTCATGTAGAAATAGGAATTAGTATAAGAGTTGTCTAGTATCAAACTCTACTAACACTCATGTAGAAATAGGAATTAGTATAAGAGTTGTCTAGTATCAAGCTCTACTAGCACTCATGTAGAAATAGGAATTAGTTTAAGAGTTGTATAGTATCAAACTCTACTAGTACTCATGTAGAAATAGGAATTAGTTTAAGAGAGTCGTAGTCTATCATCAGTATCAAGCTCTACTAACGCTCTTGTAATCAATTTATTAATAAAGAAAGTTCGAAAAATCCTTTCGTTCTTTTAAAAACACCCCGAAGCGCTCCCGAAAGTTATCTATATTCTTTCTATTGGTTTGAGAACGTTCTTGACAAATAAATGTCCCGAACTTATGATTGTGAGTGGTAAAGGAAAATCCGCACGATTAATTAACAAAATGTACTTTTTAATTTTAATATAAATTTTAGTGTCTTAAATTTATAAAGGAACACGATTAATAGTTTCCAATTAAAGATTAATGTTTCGTATTATTTATTACAGTTGGATTTACATCTCACACTCATAATGCGATTTGTGTTGGTAAGTAGGCTGTTGAATTGAAATTTGAGTTTTTTTTATCACGACTCTATATTAACAAGAACCAATTCAGTAGATATATGGTTAATATGTATACGTAATACGTATAGAGCCGTAATGGCCGAGTGGTTCGAATAGTTGCCTGCAACACAAAGATTGCACATTTGAATCCCGACTGTACCAATGGTGAGGGAAACATGGAGAGGAATCCTGCGTTCGTTTGAGAAGAAATTCAAAGGCGTATGTATAGTCGTACTTGAGTAACGGCGACGAACTCGCCATCTGTTACGTTCGAACCTAAAATATATCTCTGGTGGCCACTTTCCTACTACTTAAACTACAAGAGAGGTAGGGCATAACGGGTTTCCCGTTCGAATTCGGAGCTGCCCGACTGGGGCAGGACCTCCACCTTATAGAAGTCCGTAGCCAAATAACACAATGTATTGTGTTGTGTTCCTACGCGGTGAATAAGGTTTCCAGTAATGAGCTCCTTGGGGAGGGGGGAGGATTGTTACATTGTGTTGGAAGCAGAGGGCCAATATGCTGCCAACACACTATACTCCCCGAACACAGAGTGGCAACACGCAAGTGATACTTCGGTATCGTGAGCGTAAATAGGCTGCGGTAACCGTTTCCCAGATCAGATGGGCCGTATGCTTGTTTGCCACTATTGTTGTATAAAAAAAAAAACTTATACGCCTCTGCCTGCCTCATTGGGGAACCTTGTGGGAAAGCGTGAGGGTATAAAACGTATCCTCTTTTAATACGATAAGACTTGAAATCGGTGAGCATATATGAATAGAATAATTAATGTGATTGAAACTAACGATGAGTGTAAGTATGGAGAGAGCTGGTGCTCTACTCCCTCTGCTTGCCTCCTGTGCGACTTAGAGTGAAGCTTTTTTGTCTTTAGCTTAGAGCCCTTAGATATCTAGCTACTACCATCAGGTCGGATGCATATTTGTGGTGGTATAAGTGCATCCCATTATTTTAAAGTGAGGGGACAAACTTTAACAGAAAGCCGTTGAAAATGGTGGATCAATTATTAATGACAGTTCAATCATGAATATTGTAGCTCGTGCTTTCAACCCTGTTGAAAGCATGGAATTTTCTCTTTGAATAATGTCTTAGAAATATTCATTAGCAAAACATGGTGATTAAAACAATGGGACACTGACCCAAATATGTGATGGAGTTGTATTCAACTTATTTACTTAAATGTTCCCGAAAATAAAAGAACAAAATGATCTCATCGAATCGGTGTAACATTTTTGATTACAGTACATCTTACTTTCGGCAACATGGCTGATGTGCGCCCATTCTCGTTTAAGAGTGCCGAAGCCTGCTCCGAAAGCCATCGCAACGCCCTACTTCAGTAAAGATTTGCAGCGTAAACCTCACAAGGACCACCCCGAACTAAAGATACCGAATACAAAATTTTGTACCGACATGTCTCTGAAAGCTTCGCAACATTACCTGGTACTGCCCTGGTGGTACAGTTATTGCCAGTCGCTCGAGGATAGGAAGGCGAGGAAATTAAAGAATGATGTCTTTTACTTACCGTTGTATAAGAATGTTCTGGAACAGTTACAGCAGTTCAAGAGAGGTCAAAAGATCATGCAACATGAACAGAATTTATTGCAGCAAAAATATAAAAGAGTATACTGAATAAAAACTGAGGCTTTTCGTTATTTTCCCTTATTCAATTAAGCAATTAAGCAATTTGTCTCGGCATACCACGGATTTTTTTAGTGTGAATGTTTTTCTTGTGAATAACATAATACAAAACAGAATGGAGGGATATAAATTTTGACTTGTTTAATCGTAAACTTTAAATGTACATATTCAATTTTATTTCAGCTTATCGCTTTAAGAGATTCTTGCCCACCTTGTGGCAAATGTTTTCGTCAATAGAATTTCCACGCAATTTGTTTAATTTAAGTAGGTAAATAATTTAGTATCGAAGATTTCAGATTTGTAAATTTTCCCACTTCAAGTACCTACTCCTACCAAAGTTGCAGTAAGTCTCTAACTTTGATTTTGACCATTTTCCCCAGAGATGATGTCAGCGAGTCCGTCTCTGTCCTTGAACCGAGACTATACATATGCCATTGAATCGCTACTCAGACGTATGAAGGTTTGATTCTGTTGATAAATCAGAATTCTTTCACTTTATACATGATAAGGCGCAGAAACATTAAAAACAATTCGTACAGAGAGTTCCTTTTCATTTTTAAAATGAGACAGCGTGATGAACACAGAAAGAATAAAGCAGATAAGCTCAGTTCAAGTGATGTTGTTATCCGAGCACGTTATAAGCGCTCACTCATGTATTTTATTATGTTTTGTGAATGTGTCTTATCTATCGTAATGAAATTGTTGTTTTCCCTGCAACGAGTAGTTACGTCATCTGATTAACTTAATGTAGAGATTTTCATCAACAGGAAATAACAACATTAATAAAGAAATTTCACTACAATTTTTTTAAGGTTTTTATAGGAAGGCATGTTTATTAGGTTTGGACATATAGAAAGGATGAGTGAAGAAAGATTGAAGAAACAGATATACAATGCGAAAATGTGTGCAAGAAAAGGCAGAGGAACACCACGTTCTAACTACCTATCATATCGATCGGATTAAAAAAAAACGGTTAGTTAAAAATAGGTAGAGAAATTAAAAATAAATTGGAACCGTGGCGGCCGCGTCGTTAGAGCCTGCAAGATAAAAATTGCAAGTTCGAATGCTGATTGACTGTACAAATGAGTTTTTCTAAACTTAAGAACCTACAGTGATTTGTCACGAGTGAAACACTGGGGCTTAGCTAGTGATAGATAGCATAATTGGACCGTGGTACGACCCTAGACTTATGTTTTCAGCCTGTTTATCACAGTATTGGTGAGCTAGACCGTAAACAGTGCTATGTTTTCAAAACACCACAGTTACAGTTTCCTTCCAGTACTATGCTAGCGATAAGGAAGCGTGGCGTTTTCACGCATTTCCTGTAAAATTACATTATAATGGACATATTTGACATTGTAAGTAGCTTTAGCATATAACAATATATACGAGTATCTTCACACAACGTGATAGATTGCAAGTCCATTGCCGTTTCTTAAGGTCGACTATATTGGATTTATAGCCAAACGTAGGCAGGTCTCCTCTCGGTGTTTTTTTCTCACTGTGATTAAGTCCAGAAATACTCAATGGTAAAGTCGGGATTCAATCTTGCAATATGTTAGTTGCAGGTGACTACAACCACTCGTCCACCACGGCTAAGTAATCATATTATTAAACTATTAAGAATAATTTTATCTCGTTATCATTTACAGGTTATAATAACGATGCAAATAACGAATATTATAGCAAAATCAAAGAGGTACCACGATTCATCATCGGAGGAAGAAAGTATTGAAAACCTTGTCTACTACAAAGATTGTCAGCACAAGAGTACTCCAGCTCCAGCTGAAAAACCACAGCCTTTGAGGTACGTCGAACCCGAACCACCAAAGCAACCCGACTGCCCCTTTCCAAAAATGTGCTGTTCTATGAGCTGTGGCAACGATTGCAACTCAGAACCTCAGTCATTTCTTGGCCGCCAGATGGAGCCAAATATGCAACAGTTCCAAATGCCAATGCAACCGACGATACCAAGGCAGTCAATGCAGCCTTTAGGTCCGAGAGGAAGAAAGAAAAAGATAAAGCCAGAACTCATGCCACCGTTGATGACGAGGCGAAATGCGGGATTTACGAAGGAGAAGATTAAGAGTCTGATCTCTAAGGATGATGATATAAGGAAGATCTTGAAAGACTTAGTAAAGGTCACGATGCAGAAAGTCGATGTGTTAGAGACAATTAACAATAAGGAAAACATACATTTTAATACCGACGCATTGCCAGAAACACAAGATGACTAAAAAAATAAATACGTTATAATTAAATACATTGTGACAGTTCCACACAAATTTATATACATAGGCACCCAAGACTAAGGAACTAATACTCGTGTTCATCACACAAATATGTCCCACAATAATGCCCTCAGCGGGAATCGTACCCTCGACCTTAAGTTTTCGCAGCCAGGATATTTAACCACCAGACCGGACGGTTGTCTTTAAATGTTATTAATTACGTACATAAATACCATCACGTCGTGTCCCTCACGGGGTAGGCAGAGAGAGTGGTACGCAAGCTCTGTCAAGACAAAACTCTTTCGGTTCATCCACATGTTCGGCGTGATGATATGAATGTATGTACAACTTTGAAATTTGATTGTGGAAGTAACAAAAATCTAGGGAAAATGTTGCGTACGTTGGAAAACTTTTGTCCGAAAATTATCATGTATTACCGGAAAGCTTGGGACCGCAATACGTAAATACGACGTCATGCAAATTCGAAGCTGTGTGAAATACGGCACAAGATAATTTTGTTCGCTACCATTTAGTACAGAGTGGAATATATTGTCTGGGAGTTATGTACTTTTGAAGTATTTTTTGGTACAAATTTCACGGTTAAATTTTATTTATTAAGTCGTAGGAGTTTTTAGAGCTATAAAAAAAGAATATCAATTATCATAATAAAGCAATATCACATTTTAAACAAGCTTCAGAATATGGTCAAACTCTTATAAAATCTAATAAGCCGTGGTTGGCCGTGTGGTTCAAGTAGTTGCCTGCGACACAAAGATCGCTAGTTCGAATCCCGACTACCAATAAGTTTGTCTGAACTTAAGTACAGTGATTCACACCACTCGCTTTACGGTGAAGGAAAACATCGAGAGGAAACCTGCATACGTTTGAGAAGCAATTCAAAGGCGTATGTATAGTCGTGCTTGAGTAACGGCGATGGACTCGCCATCTGTCACGTTGGAACCTGAAATATATCTCGGAAAGTGGGTGTATGGGTATTAGTACCTATACACCTCTACCTAACCCTTCGGGGACCATTGTGGGAAGGGGTGAGGATATATTATTTTTATATATTTTATCTTATTAAATCGCTAGATAAAAAAAAGCATCGAGTACTTAGTCCTGTAGTGTCTAATAGATTCGCCACTCATTTACAATATTCACGGTGAAGCACGTTCCCGTTTCTGTAAAAAGGAATCCCTGTCTGTAATTTCAATTTAGACACCGTTTCGTATTGATTCTGCTGATTGTACTGGAAATTGCATAGCGGCCATAATGCTTATTGGTTTCAATGCAGTTCGTTTGAACGACAATTTACTTTTAAGTTTTAAGATTCATACTTATACCAATATTAATCTTTACATATTTATAGCTCACATTCTAAAATCCTTGCAGTACCCCGCGTAAAAATTAATTTTGATCGTTTTCGCTCAACAAAAATATCTATGTTACTTGGTAGATGTGTTGCTTTCGAATACCGAAAGAACTTTCAAAATCGATTGAGTAGTTTCAGAGTTCAATCGTGACAAATAAATAATCAAATCAGGTAAGATTTGCATTAGGCGTAAAGGCGTAAAGTGGGTGTCTAGGTACTACCTACACACCTCTGCCTACCCCTATACATTACATTTTAAAGTTCATTATAAACCTTTCTAACAGGGGTCCCCGTAAAAATTTACAGATGTGTAACAACACCTTATTTCGTCAAGAACGAGCTTACATTATATGTATTGTATGAGCCATAAATTATAATATGTTTGCTCATTTTGTATTTACTTTATAGAACAAAAAATTTGTAGTATTTAAGCAACGTGTTACATGGCAATATCGTTGGCATGATCTCGATTCTTTCAAGTTCACCGACGTATAGAAATTTTTTGTCGAACTGTTATGCCAAGATGCGACAACATAAGTTTTTTTTTTGTTTTTTTTTCCACACAAATTGACCTAGTCCCAAACTAAGCAAAGCTTGTGTTATGGTAACTAGACAACGATATATTTACTTATATAGATAGATTTATACTTAAATACATAGGACATCCAAGACTAGGTACAAATATTCGTGTTCATCACACAAATATCTGCCCTCAGCGGGATTCGAACCCGTGACTTCAAGTTTCGCAGTCAGGAGCTCTAACCACTAGACCAGACGGTCGTCAAAAAGTTACGACCATACCCGATGCTTCCCATGTAATAATTTCTTCACAGCCGTATTCGTGTACTTAATGTTACTTTGTTGTTATTCTACACAGCTGTGACAAGAACTGTAAGTTTATAACACTCAATAACCAGGCCACTGGGGCTGGAAACTTCGGTCTTGACTTTGCAGGTAGCGTAGGTCTTCCAGACCCAACTAACACTGAAGTGACGCAATGTTTCTAACAACTCAAGTAAACGTGGCTGTTTTCCTTGCACGTAATGTTGGGAACTTATCACTTCTAGTACCTTGCGTGGTCACCTAGCGCTAGCTAGATTACAAATAGCTCATATGACTGGAGTTTTGGTTTGCATAGAGCCTCCTTTTGCAAAAACTACTGAACGAACTATGAAAACTGAACTGACACAGGGATTGATTATTAGCTGAATAAACTCATAGTGTGTGTATTATACGCGAAAAAAATAGAAGTAAAAAGTAGTCTACCAGTGAAATTAAATTTAATGCGGTTGAAACCGCTTGTCACAATTCTTACTTAATACTAGCTGTGACCGCGACATCGTCCGCGTGGAATTTGACAAAATAAAAACAGTTTCTTTAATAAAAGTAGTTATTCTTCTTACATCAACTATGTGTCAGTGAAAGTCAAATATTTGCTGGAACAAACATACAGTCAGACTGAAAAAAAATTAAATAAATGTTATTTGGTATATGTACCGTGTATACATATGCCATTGAATTTAAGGGATATATAGGTATATATATAATGCATTAAGGAAAAGCGGTTACTTAGTCCTGTAGTGTCTAACAGATTCGCCACTCATTTACAATATTCACGGTGAAGCATTCCTTTTCTGTAAAAAGGAATCCCTGTCTGTAATTTCAATTCAGACACCGTTTCGTATTGATTCTGCTGATTGTACTGGAAATTGCATATGCAATTATAAACAGACACTCAAATTTTATTTATTTGTATCTATAAACAAATAGACGGTAGCCGCTTGCCATTAGGCGTGCCGCGTGTTTGTTGTCCACCTTAGCGCTACCTAATTTAGTATTTCTAAACAAACCATTGCTTAGTTCAAAGCCGACTATAACTTAAGCTCAAGCAGAAGAGATTGCTATCGCTACCCCACCTGAATCCCAACTAGAGGCATTAGGAAAAAGGTGGAAACACTTTTCCATTATTACTTATGTAAATATTTCCCATTCAAATATTACACAGGAATGCTGTTTACGAAATAGTCGTATTAGTCGGGGGATGGCTAATTGGACTTGTAGATTGTACTGGACCTGTATTTGTATGAAATTATTGAAGTTTTTAGTGATTATGAGCTCAGGTTTATTGATTTAGTTTGATATTATGGGACGCAGTAACAGGTTGTCTCACACTCATCTCGGCCTTATAGCAAAATAAAGTCGTTAACACTTGATTCGTATTTATTTGTAGAGTTAAGTCTAGGAAGTGGTAACCATGATGAAAAGGGTAAAAAATACAGTTAATAATCATAATAATAGTTTTTGATTAGTCTCAATAGATGTCGCTGACGTTTATTTATTGCTTCGTATAACTGATTTCTAACGAAAAAGTTTACATTTATCTAATGTTATAATAATAATTATAATATCCTCACGCCTCACAAGGGTCCCGAAGGGGTAAGCAGAGTTGTATAGGTAGTACCCACTTTGCGCCAGAGATATATTTTAGGTGCCAACGTGGCGAGTCCATCGCCGTAACTCAGGCTCGAATATACATACGCCATCGAATCTCTTCTCAAACATATCCAGGTTTCCTCTCGATGTTTTCCTTCACCGTAAAGCTCGGGGTGTGACTAATCACTGTAATTAGTTCAGAAAACTCATTGGTACATTCGGGATTCGAACTTGCGATCTTTGTGTAGCATGCAACTACTCGAACCTCGGCCACCTAGGCACTTTTTCGTCCCAAAGTATTTATTATTATTATAATAATAATATCCTCACGCCTTCCCACTAGGGTCCCCGAAGGGGTAGGCAGAGGTGTATAGGTAATACCCACACACCCACTTTCCGCCAGAGGTATATTAGGTGCCAACGTGACAGATGGCGAGTCCATCGCCGTATTAGTATATTATTATTATTATTGCTTAGTCTACCAGATCTTAGCTACCGATGGGGGAAAGCGTTGTTTTAAACTAAGTACATATATGCGAATAGCATCAGAGACGTCAACAAGAGCCTCTTAAACTACGACTGAGACTTAATGTGAGAAGATATTTTGATTCACCATTTTTCTAAGTAAGTCGGGACCTGTGCTTTTCTTATAAAATGCATGTTCTAAATTCAACTTATAACTTGAACTGTTGACAAGACTATTGTTAGGAAAAATTTTGATTTTTTTACCAGAATTCCTAATAGCTAACACGATGGGAAATGTGAAAAATTATTCATAGCGCCAACATAGGATTATCAACCCGTACTATGTAATTAAAGAGCTCGCTCGAGTGCCTCCTGGTCTAATAAACCTATGGACACAACACAATCAACTGATTGCAGCTTTAATAACTTCAGTTTGGGAGCGAAAGGGATGGCTGATCGTGTCTCTGTCTCACACCAGTCGCGAGTGGCCGGAGAAAACGTAGGGCGGGATGGTAGAGCTTAGTAATCGGTAGAAGCGCCGTGTTTTGTTGTAGTGGTAAATATGAACTTGAAAAAGTTCGTATGAATTTTAAGAATGAACTGGCCTGGCCAACATGACCTTAGAAAAAAACATTTTTTATAAGAATGCGGCCCACCTGATGGTAAGCGGTTACCGTCGAAACACTCCGCAATGTATTCCCGCGCTGCTGATATTTTTCTGACAACCACGTATACTTACGTATACTTGTTACTTATACTTGTATTACGTACTCTATTACGTATACTTGTTACAAATGCATGTTTTGGCGGGTATTGAACCCGGGAACCGTATGTTCGGAAGGCATATCCGGTGAGAGACACTACTAAGAGCCACATGGTCTGTATTCTGTAGGTCAGGTGAAGCTCGTAAAAAATTTGACTTATAATTTTAGACTCAAGCACAGTAATCACACTATAGCACCAAATATGATGAACAAGGAAGTATTTATATCTTCAAGCCCACAAGGGTTATCGAAGGGGTAGGCAGAGGTGCTTCGGAAGTACCCACACATCCACTTTTCGCCGGAGACATTTTTAGGTGCCAACAACAACAAAGCAATATTAAAATTTTCGTACGTTTTTAATTCTGAGTTGCGGATCCCTAAAATCAATGCCTCATATTTTTTTGGAAACTCGCCTTTTGATGACGTCACCCCGCCCACGGTTCTGCCATCTCCGTAGCTCTATGGGCGGCGTTTAAAAGCGCGCGGTTCTGCCGCCCAAACGCATTTAACCAGACCTGTTGCCCAGAACATGTTCTGACAAGTACGTTGATTCAGTTCCGTGTAACACGTATCGGATCGAATTCGGTAAGTAAAGTAACTTCATGAAAACTTTAAGAGTTGCCTTTATATTTTTACAACACATAAAATATGCGCATTTTTAAATACAGACGAAAATTTAAAGTACATTTTTCTTATTTTATTAATTTCAATAATATTAAAATAAAAATAAAAAAACAGTTACAATTAGAATTTAAACATCTACTAGTATATGAAATCAAATGAAAGCATACATCTAATATTTACATAGGTCTATATTTGGCATACCAGTATTGCTTTATAAGTTGTCTTTAGAAGAGAGATAGAAACTAACAAATACTTAATTATGTCTTACTTTACGGTTTTATTTTCTATGTACTTTACTTACAAATTTGTAAAAAAATGTCTACGCTATTTAAACCGAGTAAAATAAATCATGTGTCTGATTCGCCGTTTCTTTTTCTGAATTAGAAAAAGAGCTTGATAAGGTGGTAACAATCTTAATAAAATAAATAGATAGCGTTTTCTATTCAATTAATTGGCTGTAAATATTTAAAAACGATGTACTTTATTTAACAACTTTATTTAATTCAGCCATCTGGATAGCATTTTTTATTGCTCATTATGATGGTTATTTTTGTTAAATAACAATCATATGTTTATATTCTTATGAACTTACAACTATTAAGAACGACAAGTTTCGACATCACATTTTACTTAATCCTTTTTATAATAAACTAGCGGCCCGCCCCGGCTTCGCCCGGGTAATAGAACATATTATGCATCAGCTAATTTCAACTTATATGACTAAACCTTCCTCATTAACCACTCACTCTGTCTTTTGGAGAATGCAGCAAAATTCATGCAGTAGTTTTTGAGTTTATCGCGAACAGAACGCCAGACGCGGCGGGGGTATATTTTTAAAATTGAATAGTAATGGGAAATTTTGTGAGTACATTTCTTCCTCATTCACACATTCACAGATTATTAGCAAGATAAACAAAGAATATGTTTTATTACAGAAAAAAACGTGTTATGCGGGTAAAATCGCGGGGCACAGTTAGTTAAAAATATTTAACGTACAGTGATTCAATGTACTCATGTCTCATACTCCGATAGCTATGGTACAAAGTTCTGACAAGGTGTCAACAATGATGGATGACTTAGTATGTGATGATGAGAAGTATAAATTATTCTGTTTCCTAACGAACAAATTACCCCTTATAATTTTACGCCACCCACAAACACGCGTAGGAACTTATACAAATGTAGGTATTCTAAGGATATAAAGCAAGTGTTTGAAAGAAGAGGAAAATACTCTAACTGCTTAAAATAAACGGAACACTCAACGACGGTAGAGAAGAGAGTACTCGAAACCGACGAGCGTATGAAGGGTCAAAAAATTGTAGATGAAGCGAATTAAGTCTGTATATTTAAAATGGAGTGCTCTACTCTTTACGCCTACTCTTTATGGCACCTAGGTAGTATTACAAATGCAGCATAGAGTTTAAAAACTTGCTCATTCAGTACGGCTATGTTCTAACTACGGAAACGCAGTTTGGAAAGGAACGGGGAGCTGTTTGGTCTCTTTGAAGAAAATATTAAAAAATTATACAACATTCGTTTATCCTCACGCCTTCCCACAAGGGTCCCCGAAGGGGTAGGCAGAGGTGTATAGGTAATACCCACACACCCAATTTCCGCCAGAGGTAAATTAGGTGCCAACGTGACAGATGGCGAGTCCATTGCCGTTACTCAAGCACGACTGAACATACGCCTTTGAATTTCTTCCCAGACGTATGCAGGTTTCTTCCAGAAGTTTTCCTTCACCGTAAAGCTCGTGGTGTGACTAATCACTGTACTTACGTTCAGAAAAACTCATTGGTACAGTCGGGATTCGAACTTGCGACCTTTACGTCGCAGGCAACTGCTCGAACCACTCGGCCACCACGGCTCTCACATTCGTTTAAGTTTACTAAAATCCCTATTAAGAAGATTTTGTTGTATTAATAGGGTTGCGAATATATCGACAGCATAAAAAAAACGAATTGATACATACTGTTAATCTTTTAAAAGGTCGGTTCAAAACATTAGAAAGTAATTCCAGAAAAAAGAAACCCTGAAACTGGCATGAATATTCTCCTTGTATTTTCTTTCAAGTTGTTTTTATACATGTACGTTATCATTATTATCTGCCTATTTCAAAACACACCTGTTTCCTCAGCCTCGATTGATACTCCATCCATAATAATACATCATTTGGATCTCGCAAATATGGTCCAAAAACTACACTGTTTAAAGCATTTTCTTTTTTTACACAACAACAGTGGCAAACAAGAATACGAGTGGGCCGATGGAATACGGTTTCCGCAGCCTATTTACGCTCACGATACCGAAGTATCACTTGCGCGTTGCCACTGTGTTCGGGGAGTTGTACTGTGTTGGCAGCATAATGAGACTAATCCCTTTGCTGCCAACACAATACAACAATCCTCCCCCACCCCAAGGAGCTCATTACTGGAAACCTTATTCACCGCGTAGGAACACAACACAATAAATTATGTTATTTGGTTACGGACTTCTATAAGGTGGAGGTCCTGCCCCAGTCGGGCAGCTCTAAATTCGAACGGAGAACTCCGTTATGCCCTACCTCTCTCTACTCTCTCTTATTTTCGCCTGAAAGGAAAGGAAAATAAAATGTATCTTAAATCAAAGTTATTTCTAAAGGAAACTAACTGAAATTACCGTAAGACTACATTATAATTACTAATACCACTTATCCACTACAAATTTAGGTCTTTTCCTATGAAATTGAAGCCTTGTTTCTTTTTATAATTATGTCATTTGATGACAGATTGTTTATCCATTCACTGTAGAAGTCCGCCGAACGGGAGGCGATAAAGTCAGCGAAAGCATTTTGTAGTGCCATTCGGTTGTTGATTTTTTTCTTACTTAAGAAATTGACAAAATGTTGATTAAAGTTGAAAACTGTTGCTGATGATGATCCGGTGCTTCAACTTTTGTAGCGTTGCAATGGTCTGTTGTGTAGTGTAATTAATCCGCGAGGAATTTAACAAAAAAACATTGTTCACTTTTTAAAGTAAAAGTAATCTAAGTTACTTCTTTTTACATCAGCTATGTGCCAGTGAAAATCCCGTCAAAATCGGTCCAGCCGTTTCATATTTTTGCCGGAACAAACAGACAGACAACAAAAAAACAAGAATGGTTTTAATATTACAAACAGACATAATTTTTTTTTATTCCAGTAAGTGTTCCCAGAATCCTTAAAGTTCAATAAAATATGTAGGAGTTGAATGATCAAAGTAAACCTTCCCTCATCGCTTCTTGTAAGGTATAAATAATATTCTACTGAGCATAAACACCTTTATTCCATTTACGGATATTGAACAGTACTACAGTACACAATTTGCTTAAGTGCCATTGTTTGTGAGTGTGTGTCTGGCACATATATAATGACGAATAAAGTGAATATTTTAGTTTAGAGTAGGCAGTGGTGTGCAGGTAGTATCCAAACACCCACTTTCCGCCGGAGATATATTTGACCAGCGTGACAGACGGCGATTGCTACACTCAAGCATGACTATACATGTCATCTCTTTGAATATCGTCTCTAATGTATACAAGTTTCCTCTCTCTGTTTTCCTTCACGGTAAAGCTCGTGGTGTAATAAATACATACTTAAATGTAGAACAACTCCTTGGTATAGTCAGGATTCGAACTTGCAATGTTGTGTTGCAGGCAACTCGAATTACTCGGCCACTACAGCTTTTTACAATGACATAAAAACACGTCGATAGACAATTCTGTATAGAACTACCAACGGGCACTTTTATCTTTTATAAATTCACTAGCTGCCCGCCTATCTGCAGTCGGGTGAAAAAAAAAAAAGAAATTTGGATTGGACAGTTTCAAATTTCACTTAATTATCACTTAAGGGTATGAAAAATAGATAGTACACGATTCTCAGATCTACTGAATATGGATATAAAATTTCATACAAATCGGTCAAGCCGTTTCGGAGGAGTATGGTAACTAACACTGTGATACGAGAATTTTATATATAGGTAAGATATAGTCTATAGGTAACCGTTTATAGCAGGGGGCCATATGCTGGTATGTTGCATTTGATGTACAAAAGGGTATATTAAACCTTTCTAGTCGAGAATAGAAGAGGAAAGATGATAGGCCACTTTATACGACATGATAGCTTCTTTAGAAACATCTTAGAAGTAAAGGTAGAGGGGAAGATAGGAAGAGGAAGACCAAGATTAACATACATGGGTCAGATCAAAGAAAAAATTTCTCTCATGACGTATAAGGAGGTCAAGGAAGTTGCGCTGGACAGAAGCGAATGGAGGGGACTGCATCAGAGACGCCGACAAGAGCCTAGCTCTTAAATTTGTGATGAGACGTTAGTCTTTAAAAAAATTAAATTGCGTTCATAGTTTGTGAACAAAGCATTAAGTGGCAAACTACAAGTGAAGTTGCCAAGAGCATTCATTAAGTCAGGAAAATTATGTAGTTGAAGTTTTGTTAATTCATAATTAAATTGCAGTTTGTTACGGCTACAGTTGTGAAGCATGCTTGATTAAATCAAGTTTTACTTTCCTTTGTTTGAAACAATGCATGGACAGGTAACAAGGCAATAATATTTATGCTTGAATAGATTTTTATGAACACTATTATCATTACTTAGTGATTAACTGACTTTGCTATATTTATTGAAATGGAAATCAGTTAAGATTATTTTATCATAATTTATAAAATAAAGTTTATTATTCTAAAGAACATTAAGTTTTTCTATACATCACATATCCAAGACTATATGATTTTTGGAAATTTTGGCCATTTTCGACGCAGGCATTAGTTATTTTTTTGTTTTATTTTACCCGGGTTTTATATAATTTGTTTTATATCCGTTCACGAATTAGATCCGCAGACAGAATGTCCCAACACTAATCTAAACCCATGTTACCCCGAGACATTAAGAACAAAAATAATAATAATTCTTTATTATACACACACACATCTACAAAACAAATAGGAAGACAAAAACAAAGAACAACATGTAAAAGGCACAATAGGCGACCTTATCGCAAAAGCGATTTCTTCCAGGCGACCAAGTTAAGAGAGAAAAGATATAGAAGAAAAACTAGGTTTGATTCGAGTGGATTTTTTATAATTGAAATTATACAGAATATTTATATTAGGATATTATTAGTCAGGTTTGAACCTGACAGATAGACTACTCCTAAATATTTTGTTTGAATAACAATAAAAAAATACCTCGGGACAATTGCACGCAAAATGACATAGTCCCAAATTGAGCAAACCTTGTGTTATAATAACTATATAGCAAGATATTTACATAGGAAATCCAAGACTAAGGTAAACATTCTCGTGTTCATCACACAAATATCTGCTCTCGGCGGGAATCGAACTCGCGACCACAAGTTCCGTCAGGAACTCTAACCACTAGAACAGACGGTCGACAAATTTAATAAATGTTCCATATAAGTATCCCATCCATGCAGAAACTTCTAAGTATATTTTGAGTGCTAAAAAAGCTTGTTACCAGATCCTTATAGTAAATAAAAAAAAATGAACCCCAATTGATGTTAATTGAATATTATCCAAGACCAGCCGTCCAGAACAAGTATAACTAAGTTTGGACAGTGGTCAAAAGTAAGAGGCGAAGTGAATGACGGCTCGCTAACTACATTTGACGGATACTTAACTCTGTTAAATAGATTAATTACTTGTCAATCACATTATTTGATGGCCAGTTACATTGTTGTTGGCAAGCTTTGGAATGCATGTATAATGTTGATTTGTATGCGTGTGGTACTATAGCACAATCGTGCGGAGTTTCGACTTCTACATCTCTTTAATCAATTGAATAAAATTTTAGTAATCCAGAAACTAACGAGGCTAAGGTTTTAGATATTGATAAAAGGTCCAAAATCCCTTGCTGACTTAATGTTTCATAATTGAAACATCCACGAACAGAATGCTCCGGCGGGAAAACAACTTTGTCACACATAGCCGGACGTCCTGACACCTTTATCGAGACCAGCTGCACTTGAGCTCCCATATCATAACAGATCTGCCACGAGTGTTAACCTGTATGGACTTTCAGGTATCACGTAAAACTGGTCCAGTAAAGATCGTATGCAAAATCAGATTTGTCGTTCGTCCGTCCATAAATGTTACGCGTGAAATCCATCGGCACAGCTGTATATGTAGATTTGAATATGCGGATTATTCCCGTTGCCAGTGTAAAAAAAAACTCTAAATTTATTTCGTCACAAAACTTTATAGTCCTCTGTCATTTTGATGTCCGGCGCTGCATAAATGGAAATGGTACAAGGGACAGTCATGACATACGAGATTTTGGAATACTGATTCACACATTTGAATATTATTCTCAGATTTGGATCTTATCTTAAACTGTACGTAGGTACTGGGGTTTCGGGAATTTAAATGTTTTATGAACGAACATATCAGACATATATTTTATCTGTAAGTAGTTAGATATAAAACTTTATTTTTAAGTACTGTTAAGGTATTTATTATTTTACGTACATAGTTCAGGAAAGTACATAGTTCAGTAGGAGCTTTTCTAAGGCTCTTGTGGTGTTAAATTTCATCATATGAAATATTAATATTTCATAGAGAAGAAAACATCATTGCATGAAAATTACCATTTCTCATGCGCTCATAAAACACCTTACCTCCATATTACCATTTAATGAAAAAAAAAACAAATATGTCGGAAGCACCGACTTATTATCAAATGAAGCGGAGTTTTACGCTTGACATTACAAAAGTTACGATAATGCATATTAGTCGTAACGTAATATCAACATTAAGTCTGTACTTTTAAAGTCGTTATTTGAAGCCACGAAACGAATCGTAAACCTTTTAGCCTTAAATACCCTGCGAGCTATTTAATTTAGTAATTGTATGTGCAACGCGAGCGGGCGAGAGTATAGAAAATAATTAAAATTTTCGTAATCAGGTACTAGGTACTAGGCGTGCCCTAGGGTTCAACTGCGTAAAATCCTAGATTTGTGCTGGAATTATCTTACAAAATATATATGTAATACAAATGTGTATATATATATATATATATATATACATATAATTATATTACAATATATATAACTAGCTGTCCCGCCCAGCTTCGCCCGGGTCAAAAAGTTAAACTTCCTGAAACACGATCGCAGCGCCACCTGTCGGGTCCAATTGTGATGTAAGCTATCCTATCTTTCAAGTTGGATCAAACTGCACACTGTTCACATTGCTGCACATTGAAATCGGTTCAGTACTTTCGGAGTCTATAGCGGACCAACAACGTGACACGTGATTTATATATATTAAGAAAATTTACATGTGACATTTCGTCAGAGCAAAGGCGGAGGAATTATTCCATTTTCCACCTTACAGTCATTGACATAAATGTCAAACAGATTTTTGTGTAGCTGTTGAATCAAGTTACGTAGACTTTCAAAGCGTAAAAATAACTTAAAATATAAAAGGAAGTTAGTTGAGTAGAATATTTGATAAGGCTAACGTTTTAATTGTTAATCACTTCAAAGCTGACATTGAGAGCTTTTTGTACTTTTAAGATTTCAGTTACGTTGTAAGAAACAAGTGAACACAGTTCGGTGATTTTAATTACGTATCACGAAACCTTACAAAATTTTGTTTTGTAGCCATTGTTACAAAGAAACGTATAAATATGGCCATTGTAATTTATATTCTTTTGTTTTTCGGATTCTACGCAATTTGGTCTTAATCTATTAACGACGTAATATATATCTCACGTCTACAAATACAGGTATTGGTCATTTGGATCTGAATAATGTGTATTTTTTATACTTCTAATTACTTTTTTTAATTACTTTTTGATGTGAAACATCTATAGCCGCACGTAAAACCGGTAAAATTTCTGGCGTGGCGACGCATGCCGTGGCGACGCGTTAATTCAGTTACCATCGACCAATTGTCACAGTAATACCGTCCTCAGAGGAAACATCGAATATAACTATTACCGAAGTCGATGACGTTACGAATTAAGTAGTTACGATTTTAAATAAATTCATAAATTTGTGTATTTAATGAAAATAAATGTTTATTCAATAAATAGTCATCGTTATCTAGAAAAAAAGCCGTAATATTTTATTTTATCATTATGACATATTTAGTTCCTATCACAATCTGTTCTTTTCTGCATATTACTTTTACAAAAAATGTCAATGTTTCACATCTGCCAGGCGTCCCGCGACGGCTCTAATTTTTTTTATATGTATAAAATAATTTCTATATCCACATCTATCTTGTACTATCTGACCTGACGAACGTTCGTTCCGCCTAACCGACAGCAAATATCGTATTAAAAATAGCTTAAATTGATGTATCATTTTATTATAATATATCCTCACGCCTTCCCACAAGAGTCCCCGAAGGGGTAGGCAGAGGTGTATAGGTAATACCCACACACCCACTTTCCGCCAGAGGTATATTAGGTGCCAACGTGACAGATGGCGAGTCCATCGCCGTTACTCCGGCACAACTATACATACGCCTTTGAATTTCTTCTCAGACGTACGCAGGTTTCCTGTCGATGTTTTCCTTCACCGTAAAGCTCGTGGTGTGACTAATCACTGTACTTAAGTTCAGAAAAACTCATTGGTACAGGCGGGATTCGAACTTGCGACCTTTGCGTCGCAGGCAACTGCTCGAACCACTCGGCCACCACGGCTTCCTACGTATATCATAATATAATCATTTTATTAAAGTAATACAATGAATATAAAATAAATATTAAACTGATTACTTTATTTACTGATGAATGTGGACGAAGCGAAAGAGGTATGTAAGTCTAGAGAGAACTGGCTCTCTATACTCTCTGCCTACCCCGTTAGGGACTTGGCGTGATGATATGTATGTATGTACTTTATTACGATAACCACCCAAAAAGAAATAAAAAATCATGAAATATAAATATATCAATCGCTTGTCAGCAAGACATGACGAGCATGGGATGCTGTCAGTATAATTCTCTTTATTGTTGCAACTTGTGTAAAATGACTTTTTTTTGTTTTTATCAGTCGCAAGAACAAATGAAGCGGATGGACTATGTCATCAAAGGCTAGAAATATTTACAATAGATGCCCAATATAGTTATTGGCAATGTGAAGAAAATGATAAAAACTAGAGCCGTGGTGGCCGAGTGGTTCGAGCAGTTGCCTGCGACGCAAAGGTCGCAAGTTCGAATCCCGACTGTACCAATGAGTTTTTCTGAACTTAAGTACAGTGATTAGTTACACCACGAGCTTTACGGTGAAGGAAAACATCGAGAGGAAACCTGCATACGTCTGAGAAGAAATTCAAAGGCGTATGTATAGACGTGCTTGAGTAGCGGCGATGGACTCGCCATCTGTCACGTTAGCAACTAATATACCTCTGGCGGAAAGTGGGTGTGTGGGTATTACCTATACACCTCTGCCTACCCCTTCGGGGACCCTTGTGGGAAGGCGTGAAGATATATATGATAAAAACTATATTTTCAAACAGTATTATTTCTGTATTTTCGAAAGGCGCAATCAATATGTCTTTATCGTCCTTTATGTATTAATATAAAATTATATTAATTAGTCATTGTAGGATATAGCCTACTAAACATAAATACATACATACATACACATAGTACTGAACCGAATAGGATGCAATTTGGCACAGACATAGATTGATAGCTGGTTTATCACATATAATATTATGTTTTGTGACAGAAAAAAAACAGATAAAAATCTACCAATAGAAAATAAAAATTACCAGAAACCTGCGGGGCAAAGCTAGTATATTATATCATCATCATATCATCACGCGCCGAGTCCCTAACGGGGTAGGCAGAGAGTATAGAGCGCCAGTTCTCTCTAGACTTACATACCTCTTTCGCTTCGTCCCCATTCATCAATCAGTCTCTTCATACATTATTATTATTATATCTTAGGCATTAAGCTCAGGTAGTTTATTCAGCTTCAATCAAATTAAAATAACGTGTGTCTTTGTTGCAGTGACAAAATGGCGCATATTTCTTTGGCTCTCACGGTCGCTGCTCTCCTAGTCATAACTCAAGGGGTCAGCGCTAAGCGTAAGTATGATTATTGTAATCTTAAGTCTCTAAGGTGGTTGGCAAAGGTGTAACATACTCGCTTTCCACTGGAGAGACTTTTTGTGATCGTGGCAGATGGCATGGCTATCGCCTTTTCTCAAATACGACTGTGAATTTCTTATAGTATTTAGATAACCATCTATCTTTCATCATAAAGCTCCAGATTTAAGTATAGAAAAACTCATTTGTAAACGTGTTTTTCGGGATGTCACGATTCGAACTTTTTAACATTGAAGATGTCAGAAGAACTATGTTTGGATGTAGCCAGGATGTCAGGTCTGTGCAACAGTATCCTGGTGAAACCTAGTTCTGATGATATAAAATATTTATTGAAATAAGCGTAGATTTTACTTACTTCTCTATATCCAGGTGACCAAACTCCTTAAATAAAGAGAAAAAATCAAAATAACAACCTTTGCGTAGTCGTGCGCGGACTTCTCGGCCACCACGGCTCTAATTAAATATACTTCACAATTATAATATACCTTAGTAAGGATTCTCACAAGTAATCAGACACATACCCAACAATACACAAATCAAGCGTTATTCATATGTTTTTCAATCCACAAATTTCCCTTCCAGTTGGATTCAAATTACTTATTTACTCTCGACCCAAAACGGGTGTTGCCGTACCCTTTTGCGGTTGATAAGAGCCCTAGTCACCGCTTTATTTTGACAAAAAACACGTACTTTATTTATTAGAAACCGAATTGAATTTACCTACAATTCGCTTAAGACTTAATAGGATTAGTGCGTCAGTGCCTCGAGAAATTATAACTGTGATAATATCGCTATAAAACCTACTTTTGTTTGTGTTACGTATATACCGCTAATTTAATAAAGTACAATAATTATAAATAAAAATAATATATCCTCACGCCTTCCCACAAGGGTCCCCGAAGGGGTAGGCAGAGGTGTATAGGTAATACCCACACACCCACTTTCCGCCAGAGGTATATTAGGTGCCAACGTGACAGATGGCGAGTCCATCGCCGTAATTAAATTATGCATTAATATACATATTAGAGAGAGCCGTGGTGGCCGAGTGGTTCGAGCAGTTGCCTGCGACGCAAAGGTCGCAAGTACGAATCCCGACTGTACCAATGAATTTTTCTGAACTTAAGTACAGTGATTAGTCACACCACGAGCTGAACGGTGAAGGAAAACATCGAGAGGAAACCTGCATAAGTCTGAGAAGAAAATCAAAGGCGTATGTATAGTCGTGCTGGAGTAATATATATTAATATATATACATATTAATATCGGCGATGGACTCGCCATCTGTCACGTTGGCACCTAATATACCTCTGGCGGAAAGTGGGTG
>JACCPG010008890.1:0-20999 GCA_016069955.1 Drepana arcuata
ATTGTACTTTTTGCCTATGATGTACAATAAAGCATGTATAAATAAATAAAATTATTACTACCTGTGCCCGCGACTTCGTCCGCGTGGAATAGTGACATTGGGCAGCATTGGATACATATTTTGATTTATTTTGGATATATGTTAAGTAAAGCTTACCAGATTATATTAGTGAAAACCACATCTAAATCGGATAAGCCGTTTCTGAGATTAGCGTGCACAAACGCACAGATAAACAGACAAACATTCTAACAATTAGTGTTTTGGGTGCTGTTTGCGTTGATAAAGGTCCCAATCATATGACTCGCCATCTGTCACGTTGGCACCTAAAAGATATCTATATCTTTGGCGGATAGTGGGTGTACTGACCCTAGTGGGAAAGCGTGAGGATATCTTTATTTATTACCATCATTTAACATTTATGGAAGAAGTTTTGAATGATTTAAAGGATTCGTCCGAAAATTAAATAAATGCTTAAAAAATATTGCTTTGACACGACCATTGACTGAAGATATGCCGAAACACATAAAAATATTTTTTCTCATATATCTTCCATGTACAAACAGCGATCTGTTATATTTTTATTGTATGTGTAGATGACGTGTAGTTCATTTACTTTGTGATAGCGCTTATCAATAAAACCAGCGTAGTACCCTTTCACATCCATCCAAAAACACATAATTAACGCTTGGCTCAGATCTCCTGTGCAATGGAAAGAGAATGCCTCCAGCTTTGATATTCAGAATCGATTTACATTCATGCCACAGTAAATGCGAAAAGGTTCCATTTGATGTCATTATTACAGCTCAGCTGGTTTGCGACCACGAATGGGCGATGTGAACTGAGGTGGATGTTAGTTTCCTTGTCAATGATTAGAGATATATTTATATGGAGTGTATTATTCACGTGTCGCTAATTTCTAAGAAGATTATTGCACGCTAGCTGTTTCTACAGCTACACCTGCGGAATATGCTTCTTAATATATATGTAAATTACGCGTCACGTTATTTGTCCGCGATGGACTTACCACTACTTAACCGATTTTAATCAAATTTGCACACCGTGTGCACTTTGATCCAACTTGAAAGATAGAATGGCTTACATCGCAATATTATATTATTGCAAATTATTGGTCTATTATTTGAGATTCACAATTATCTGTTAGCTCCAAACGATTCTAACAGATGGCGAAATCTGTTAACTGGATTGAGTAAGTTTTTATTTATTTACAACTAGCTGTACCCGCGACTTCGTCGGCGTGACTTTTTTATCTTTGGTAAAAAAAAAAAACTATTAAAAGTATCCTATGTTACTTCTAATACCTCCAAGAATACGTGTACAAAGTTTCATGATGATTGGTTAAGTAGTTTTGACGTAAAAGCGTAACAAATAAACTTACATTCACATTTATAATATTAGTAAGGATTAGTAAGGACAGTAAGGATGTATAACAAAAACCTTAGCAACAGCAACGCGTGGCTGGGTCTGCTAGTAATATATATATTGTTGCTGTTAGCAACAGCAACGCGTGACTGGGTCTGCTAGTAATATATATATTGTTGCTGTTAGCAACAGCAACGCGTGGCTGGGTCTGCTAGTAATATATATATTGTGAACCTTAGCAACAGCAACGCGTGTCTGGGTCTGCTAGTAATATATATATTGTTGCTGTTAGCAACAGCAACGCGTGGCTGGGTCTGCTAGTAATATATATATTGTGAACCTTAGCAACAGCAACGCGTGTCTGGGTCTGCTAGTAATATATATATATATATATTGTTACTGTTTCCTTGAGCAGTACCATGGTGACATAAAGCGATTGCTTTTTTTAATAAACAGATTATCTAATGTAAGAAAAATAATATAAAATCAGATATGTGGTTAATATTAGATCGAATCCCGATTGTACTAATGAGTATTTCTGAACTTAAGTACCTACAGTGATTAATCACACCACGAGCTTTACGGTGAAGGAAAACATTGAGAAAAAACCTACATACGTTTGAGAAGAAATTCAAAGGCATAGTAGTGCTTGAGTTACGGCGATGGACTCGTCATCTATCACGTTGGTACCTAAAATATCACATCGCCAGCTTTACGTAGAATTACCATCGAGAGGAAACCTGCATACGTCTCAGAAGAGATTCACACACATATGTAAAGTCTTGTTTGAAGACGGCGCACGACTCGCTATCTGACACTGGTACCTATTTGGTATATTTGGTCTCTGGGCTAACAATGATAAATTACCAATTCCAACCAATGAACACAACAATAAATAATGGAATGTAATATACATTACAATGCGGTATCGACATAATATTTTGTAAAACTAGATATCAAATTGCTAGTATTTTGCTCAAACGTTTTGTAGGACAAAGTGTGTAGCGGCGACGGTTTTACCTTCACTCACCTCTTCAAGCGTTCATTTAATATAGTTCATACTTTATTGATCAATGATTAATGTTAAGGCTAAGATGAAGACGGCCTTCTGGTTTAGCGGTCAGAGCTGGCTGCGAAGCTTGAGGTCGTGGGTTCGGTTCCCGCTGAGGGCTGATATTTTTGAGATGAACACGAGAAATAGGACCTTAGTCTTCGATGTCTTATGTATTTATGTATATTTATATATATATGTGTATGTACATAAATACATAAGACATCGAACAGATCTATATTCCTTATATATATATATATATATATATATATATATATATATATATATATATATATATATATATATATATATATATATTATATATAAGTCTATAGTATGTATATCATTGTCTAGTTGTAAAAGCTTTGCTTAGGACTACGTCAATTTCAGTGGAATTGTCCTAAGGTTATTCTTATTATTGAATTTATTATAATAATTATGAGAGTTCTTCCCACAGCTTATTTATGAGGAATTTAATAGTGACTAATTCTGCAAGAGTTTCTGATTTGAAGAGATGTTTTTGATTTTTTCATTCTAAATCCGCTTCATATTAGTATTTAAGTACCTACATGTGGTGTTGACCTAAAAGTCATTCATATCTTTAGTATAAATAGGTATATTTAGATGTAAGTTTAGTGCGAACAATTGTTGGCAAACGTAATAAATCAATAAAAAAGAAATCCGCAATTTTTTTTATTAAACACAATTTTACCCGGGCACAGCACACATAATACTAGTACTAAGACCCGGGTGACACCGCGAGACATGGGTAGGTCTATATTGTATTATTAAATCGCTCCTCCTTTGACTAAGTGACACCCGATCATAGACTGCACTGCGTGATTTTGCATAATGGCGTGTCCACAAACATTTCACTATAGCTTGGATTATTACAGTTGCATGTATTTCCAATGGGCGACTTTAATTACAGATGTGAAATGCAATACTTAATTACGCCGTTTTGATTAATATAATAACCATGAGCCGTGGTGGTCGAGTGGTCCGAGATTCCAAGTTGGAATCCCGGCTGTACCAATGAGTTTTTCTGTATTTAAGTACAGTGATTAGTCACACATCTAGCTTTACGGTGGAGGAAAACATCGAGAGAGAAAGAAACTTATATACGTTTGAGAATATATTCAAATGCAGAGCTGTGCTTGGATAATCTCTATAGTGTCCATCTATCACGTTGGCACCTAAAATATATCTCTGGCGGAAAGTGGATGTGCGGTTACTACTACCTCTACACCTCTGCTCACCCCTTCGAAGGAGGGAAGAGTTATATAAGTAAGGTGCCAACGTGGCAAATGGTGAGCCCATCGCCTTTACTCAAGCACGACTTGAATTCCTTCTCAAACGCAGGAAGGTTTCCTCTCGATGTTTTCCTTCGCCGTAAAGTAGCCGTAAAACTCATTGGTGCAGTTGGGATTCGAATTAGCGATCTATGTGATGCAGGCAACTACTCCAACCACTCGGCCACTATTTTACTTTAGTAATAAAACTTGTGAAATCGCGGGGCATAGTTGATGTATTATACTATTCGAATTTCTCAACAGCATTTCAACAATCAAACTCTTCAAAGTTATGATTGCAGCGATATTCATAAAGCAACATTGCAGGCTTTTGCAGGTTTTCTACATGATCGCGATATGAATACCTCCTGCCTAATGGTAATAGGTCACGGCAGAGTCGTTTGCGTAACGGCCGCAGCTGTTAGTGAACAACAAATAATAATGTTCTCTGGATAAAGGTCACAAGTTTCGTAAACAAAGGCATTTCTAACATACATTTTTCATTTACATCACAGATTAGCCGAAGATATATACTGCGTGTTTTTTATCACTTTAGAGTTATAGAAAAACAATAAAATTCATATTAGAAAATTTTAGAAAATATTCCAAACCGGTGAGCATGTATTCAGGCTGATGAATGTGGACGAAGCGAAAGAGGTATGTAGTCTAGAGACTGGCGCTTTAAACTATCTGCCTACCCCATTAGAGACTCGTCATGATGATATGTATGTATTAAAATATTACCTAGGTACTGAAAGTGTCGTATTGAAAGTTGGTCTGTCCGTCCGTCATAAAGCCTGTGATGGGAATATTGAAATAATTTCTTATTAGATAGCTTTTTAAAGATGTTGTGATTGGATAAATAAATGTGCATAACATAATAAAGCTTTTATGAAAAAAAAACATTTCTTAAAATAAATAGTTTGAAATTACCACTTAGCGCAATGGTATTGAGTTATGTGCCAAATTTTGCTGAATCGTGTGTAACTGTTATTTTAACCGATTATTTAACTTGCCAATGTGACAGATGGCGAATCTCACTACCAATCAAATTCAGAGATTATGTAGTATCCATTGTCGCTTAGAAAAATATTTTATGCCATCTCCGACGCTTAACCAGAGCACAAATGCTGAATGACTGCACGATACCAGTTCATACATCCGTTGCATTTATCCAAACGATGCGACGAACATTCATCGGTCTCGTTTTGCATTTAAAACTACCGTAACATTACCTTTCCATCTACAAATTATACAAAAGTAAGCCCTCCTGCACAGATGATAAGAGACAGGTGAAAATTCCAAAAGGTACATACCAGTTGGTCGAAAGCGGAACGCCTTTGCCAAATTGTTTCTTGGATGTCTTAATGAGAACTACGTCAGCTAAATGAAGCGAAAGATTCTACATCCAAACTCAATGGAATAAGGAATGGTTCACACAGGGGAAGAAAAGTGCTTTGTGCAGTTTAGCTTTGTGGAGCATAATTTTGTTAGATCGTCTGTCCTAGCTTAGGTGACAAAACGAGATTAGAGTTGCTACCGACCAAACCGCTGAAACGAATTATCTATGTGTCTAATAGAACGATTTATTGAATTATCGCAGTAGAAAAACGTTTGTCTTAAGGTCGACATTTGCTTGCACCCCCCACTATGCCAACATTCCGTTTCAAGCGAAACAGAATATCGCATTGACGTTTGCAGAGTCATAATTGATCGCAAGAAACGCAAAGGACTAAAGACATTTATTTGAATCGAACATCGTAATGACTAAACTATAAAAAGGTTTATATTGCTACGAAACTTGTAAATTAAACATTTTGAACTTTGAGATATATTTTGAACAAAACTCCTCATCAATCACTTCTCTCCTATCGTGCGCAACTCTGGCTTATACTCCACGGTCTGTGTAATTATCCTACAAACAATCCCATAGCCTTCAAGGTTTTAGGTTCCATTAGCTCCTGGCCTCATTTTCGGGGCGGATCTAATATAGAAATGCTATTTCCGTCGGCCAAGCCTACGTGACTAGCCCCAATAAAAGCTTGTATGAAAACTTAAAGGTGACTTAATCGGTGACCTTACGAAAGACGGGATACACGAGATGCGGGTTCGGTTATATAAATTGCAAGTTCGACATCGGGCGACCAATAAGCTTTCTCTAAATTAAAGTAGTTACGTTAGTAATTAAAGTATTTACGTTACTTTTTTAGGGAGAAGCCCTGGTGGCTGATTGATTTGAGCAGTACGAGTGCCAACTGTGCTAATGAACTTTACGAACTTAAGTACAGCGATGATTCACACCACGAATTTTGTGGTGAAGAAACCTGTACAATTTTGAGAAGAAATTCAATAGATGTTTGTATTGTCGGAAGTGAGTGGGAGTCGCGATTAGCGGCTATGGACTCGCCATCTGACACGTTGGCATCTAAAAAATCAAAATCAAAATCAAAATATTTTATTCAACGTAAGGGACACAGGGAACACTTATTGAACGTCACATATTTAATAGAAACTAAAGTTACCACCGTTTCCAAGAAAACTACCTGCCAGGAGAAGAAACGGCGAAACAAACTCCCCGGTTTGCTTTTTTAACATTTGTTCCCTTTTACGTAGGGGTAGTTACATATATAAACTCTGTACAAGAGGAGCAATTCATTGCCATGCATGGCCATCATTAAAATAATCTGTGTCTATGTTTTATAATAAGCCTTTTGAATTAATTTACTTTTAACGACAGCTTTAAATTCTACAAAAGGTAATTCAATTATTTTCCGAGGTAGCTTATTAAAAAAACGTATACCTTGCCCGACAAATGAGTTCCTAGTTTTGTGTAATCTAGCTGTAGGAACATGGAGTTTATCTTTGTTCCGTGTATTCACAGTATGCAAGTCGCGTAAAATATATCTAAATGTAACAACAGCCTATAGCTATGTTCAGGTGCCAACATGACCAATTGTGGGTCCGTCACCTTTTCTCACATTCGAATAAAAGACATAAATGCTTAAACATAAAAGATCTTATATGGTCTTTAAATTGCCTCTTAAACGGATGGAGGTATTTTCAGGAAGTTTTGTACATCGTTATTCACGAGGTGACAACTCGGGTTCCTAAGGTTCAAACCTACGATCTTTATTTTGAAGGCAACTGCTCGGACCACTCATCCACGACTATAAATATTTATGAATACGTTTACAATTTACATAATTGCCGCTGCCGAGCCAAATTGAACTTTATGTTGTTACAGACTTTATTGAATTCGCAGAATGTTACCAAATTACAAAATTAGGATATATTTTCCCTTGGCACATAAAACGAGCTACCTCTAAGATTTAATAAGCGAGGCAGATTTTATATTAAGCAGAGTAGAATATTTATTTTAGTACTTTACATCTATCATTAGAGAATTAGCCAAATGAGGCCGACCAAAAAGGATATAAGCCGAATAATAAATATTTATATTTTCGCCTTACCAAAAGGGACACAATTTCCACAACCATCGCCGAAATATTGTGTTTTCTACCTGCAACACAACAATTTCAAGCTAAAATCCCGGCTGTGCCATTGAGTTTTTCCGAACTATCACGCCACGAGCTTTACAAAATAGGTAAACGTCGACAGGAAACCTCCAACCGTTAAAGAAGAAATTCAAGGACATGTTCACGTTTTCGCCATCTATCACATTGGCACCTAAATATTTATGTGATCAAAGGGGGTGGTGTAACACCTTCACCACCCCTCGGATGACGCTTGTGATAAGGCAAGTATTTAGATAAAAAACAAAATAAAAAGTCGTACTAATATTATTGATTAGAAAATGTTGATGTTTGCATGTTTGTCAATTCAATCAAACGCCAAGGGCTGATGGATTTGAATATAATTTGGAACAAAGGTAACTCAAAGCCTGGTTTAACATAGAGGCGACTGTTTATCTCGAGATCACAGATCCCGTGGGATTGCTTCGGCCGCATAACCGCGGGCTATTCGGAGAGGCGTAGCGAGTCATTTAAATATGGATTCAACTGGGAGACTAAAAATGTAAGTGAGTTCCTGAACTCTTAAAGGAGTTCCCTTCCGCAAACGCTTAGCCTGAGGAGAGAACTCCACGTTGAGGTCTTTCCTAGAGAGAACAACATGGAGTTCTTCAAGAAGGTTGTGAATAGATTTCTGCAGAATCGACAACGCGCGAGCGGATAACAACACTTACCTAACAGTCTTCATTGAAAGGTGTGGTCAATGAGGCAGATTTCAAGGAATAGGTACAGTATTTTTAGTTGCGGAAGTGATGCTCCGCTTATTAGTCACATGCCCTTTAAGGCGCGGTTACCGCTTACCATCAATCATTATTATCATATATCCTCACGCCTTCCTGCAAGGGTTCCCGGAGCGGAAGGCAGAGGTATAAGGTAGTAGCCACACACCCACTTTCCGCCAGAGATATATTTTAGTTTCCAACGTGACACATCGCCGTTACTCAAGCACGACTACACATACGTCTTTGAATTGCTTCTCAGACGTATGCAGGTTTCCTCTCGATGTTTTCCTTCACCGTAACGCTCGTGGTGTGACTAATCACTGTCCTTCATCCATCTTTGTGTTGCAGGCTCAAGTACTTGAACCACTCGGCCACCGCTGCTCCACGGCATTAATCATTAGCGAACCATTATTCATAGCTTGCCTTTTTTAATAGCGTAATAAGAGCTCATTTTAGTAACGCTATTACGCCTTATCGTACCAAATTGACCGAAACAAATCAAATTTTTACAACACAAAATTGCGTTGCGTATTCGACGACATTAAAGCGTAATATTAGTGAGAACGTACTAAATAACCAAAGGTGACACTATCGATGGGAGATCTTTGACTGCGGTCATAAATAAAGTAAATTATACGGGCCGATAAGAGTCATTTTACTAATGAACTTTGTGGAGATGAATTTAGGTTAAGGTAATGTAAAAGAGCCTCAAGCTCCGGCTGAATACTTGTGTGTTTTATGAACTACATGCTGCGCCCCGAGGCTTCTCCCGTAGTACCCGTAGTACTAACCACAAATAAGTGTTATGTTTAGTATGAATCAACCTATAGATTTAAGTGTTTTGTTTATAAGTATTCGACTACGGTGTCGAATTAAGACACGCTGAATACAGAGATAGCGCGTTTGTGGGCACCTTTGTGTTTAAACAATTATATCTCAATAATTAAAGCGATGACATAGGGTTTATATTTTAAATTACAATGTTTAAACTATGTAGTGTAGATTAGGATAAAAAAATTACCATACACCTGTCCATACCAAATAATTTACTTACAGACCTTTAAATTAGACACAACAATCTGCCGACGCGAGCCGTAATACATAGTAGGTAAACTTTACAAGTGTTACATATGCGCAAATACCAAAGTTAGGTCTACAACAATGTTACACAACATATGTAGACTAATATTCTCACGAAATAAACAAAATACACATTGAAAGCACTTACCATTACTGCCAAAAATTCGTGCAGCGGTTCTCCTCCACACTTTACACTTTCACTTGCACTTTTTTTTTCACTTACCGCACAAAAAAGTTGTTTGTTAGTTAAGTTATATATAAAAAAACAATTATTAAACATTATACTCCGTTAAACACACTTTCTAACAAGGTATAACACTTCTTTCGTTCTATTAATTGGATTAATAGATTGGATTTTAAATCTGAACCGAAATAAGACCACGTGCGCACTGACTTTTTCACAACACACCTACTTTCAACATTTTTTTTTTAATTTAATTTCTATGAGACATCTGTCATTTAGTATAGTTGAACAGATAATTTAACAAAGAATACATGCAGATAAACGCAAAGCGACTAGGCTAGGTACAAATGTCGCGTCCTAGTTGACACTAGGGATGTAAAAAAATAATAGATTTTTATTTAAATCGATTATTATTTAATTATAATCGATATTTATTTTAAAATTAATCGATTTTTAATAAATCGACTATATAAATTATGTCTTTAAATCGATTTTCAGAAACCGCCCTTATCTTTTATTAATTTTATTAAGGTACACTAAGAATATACATATTTGGAAATTAAAAAACTAATAAGCACATCAATAAAATAGGCATACACAACTTTCATAATCTGTTACATAATAAAAAATATTAGAAAGAAATTGAGTAGGTAAAATATTTTTGCTTTTCTATGAACACTGTTAATTTTTTTTATCTTGCTTTAAATCTCTTTAGAGGTGAAAGATGTCTACATTTTCTAGGCTTCCGCAGATGGAATTGTATTCTGAGCAAATTCGTGATATTGACGAGTTTTTACCTGCGTTTGTTCTACTAAAGAGTATATTTTTGGACTGTACGACGGGGGAGCTTCCTTGGCACTGAAATGGGTATCTTAGAGAGAATGTAGCTGCAGTCGACTTTATCGTTGATTACTTTATGCAAAAATACTAGATATTTAAGTAATCGACGGTAGCGGAGAAAATGGCATTTAAAAAAAGACAGTATTTAATCATATGAGAAATTATAGAAGATTTGTAAGCAAGATGCTTAGTGAAAGCGCGTTGGATACTCTCAATTCTTCACTTTTTGCACTCAAATTTGTATCTGTATGTAATTCCTTGCCTCGAAATTTTAAAGGAATATTGCCTTTTTTTTAGTTTTTAGTGTTGTGGTTTTTTATTCATATAATCGATTTTTTGCTGAAATAGATTTATTTTTAGTGAAATCGATTTTTGACAAATCGATTAATTTTGAATAAAGAAAAATCGATTTTTATTTAATCAATTCTTTTCCGATAAACTCACATCCCTAGTTGACACGAGCATTACAGCGGGTAGCACGATTTCCGGGGACTTTTGCCACTAAACTAAGCCGAACGATGGCAAGACCAGACCACGGACTCCAAGACTGGCACTTTCAGGTGCTAAGCAAACATGGTTAAGGGCATCCACTGTAGGATTGGACTGGCACGTTTACCCTTATCGAATACAGGTACGTAAATAATTACTTAACACACAAAACGTACCTATAGCGCGACTCACAATCCGTCTAGCGACATCTAGTGATGACAAAGGAAACTAAACATACATTGTGTACAGATAGATAGGCCCAGCTTAGACATCAAAATTACAATATGCTGATTGTGTGAAATGGAAGCCGACAATAAATAAACCCCCCGTATGTAAACAAACACCCTTTTCGACAGATCTTCCATATTCATGATATAACACTTCCCCCAAATAGCTCCAGTCACGCGACTTCGCAAGTTTGGACCCAGTACGGGGATCATTAAGGTGAATTGATTTTGACACCCTTTCCTGAACGCCGTGCAGACGGATACCGATTGAACCCGAATACTGATATTAGTTGGGTATATTCACTGCATTTATGAATACACAGTTTACTTATATTAAGTGTACGAGCTCACATAGTTGCGTATACATACGTGAATACATTTAAATATAAGCCTTGGTATAAAAATAAATATAAAAATAGGAGCCGTGGTGGCCGAGTGGTTTGAGCAGTTGCCTGCGACGCAAAGGTCGCAAGTTCGAATCCCGACTGTACCAATGAGTTTTTCTGAACTTAAGTAGAGATTAGTCACACCACGAGCTTAACGGTGAAGGAAAACATCGTGAGGAAACCTGCATTGAGCTTTACGGTGAAGGAAAACATCGAGAGGAAACCTGCATACGTCAGAGAAGAAATTCAAAGGCGTATGTATAATCGTGCTTGAGTAACGGCGATGGACTCGCCATCTGTCACGTTGGCACCTAATATACCTCTGGCGGAAAGTGGGTGTGTGGGTATTACCTGTACACCTCTGCCTACCCCTTCGGGGACCCTTGTGGGAAGGCGTGAGGATATATTATTATAAAATCATTAATCTTATTTCTTCACGATTTTTTAGAAACTCTACATGACATTTGGGTTTATAGGTTAATGTTCTTTTGTATGTATTTGCATGAGGCTCCAGATTAGATTAACAATTAGACCCAATAGGTGGCGCTGCGATCGTGTTCGATTTTTTTTTCATCCAAACGAAGCTGGCCAGCGAGTAAGCAATAAATTAAAACGAATACATTACCAAGACAGATCTCAAGACATCAATACAATAACTGCAACAAGTGGCCAACATAGCCACATAGTTTGACCAACATCAAACTAAACAACGTACAATAACTTTGGCCAAGATTGGCAAAGTTGTCAAATTGAGTTTACGAGTTGGCTTGTCCTGCGCCATTGTTACGAGGCGCAGAACTCCAGGATAACGTTTGGACATTTTCCGGCTAATGATTCTGTCAAGCTGTTATTGCTAGTTTGGCAAATGTACGAAGTGAAACCTGTCGTCAATGAAGGTCTGAAATAAATACTTTTTAATTTGTAATTTAGTATAGTATTAATTCTTAAGATAAAAATTGTAAGAATAAATAAAAAGTGTGTGCAAGAGGACGCTCAAGGACGGGAACGTCAAAGGTACACGAAACCGACGAGCATGTATGAAGAGACTGATGAATGTGGACGAAGCGAAAGAGGTATGTAAGTCTTGTGAGAACTGGCGCTCTATACTCTTTGCCTACCCCGTTAGGGACTCGGCGTGATGATATGAAGATGAATTGTATCATTAACTTCCACAACTCTTCTCTTGTGATATAATTAAGTGACAACGTGACAGATGGAGAGGCCGCCACCGTGGACAAGCGCAACTATACAATAGGCCTTTGAACTTCTTCTAAAACATAAATGCATGTTGCCTCCTGAAGTTATCCTTCAGCTCATGGTTTTAATTTCACAGTTAGGAATTGAACTTGAAATATTTGCGTTCCAAGTGACTATTCGAAACATAGGGCCCCACGGCTGCCTTAAACTTAAAATATTACTACCCAAATTTCTACACAACAAAATGAAGATTCTGAATGAAAATTTCACGATACCCAATTTGGTTTGTTATTCGATCGAGATTTTATACACAATTATTTTAACCTATTTAACTATTCATTCCAGTAGCTCACTGTTGACTCATAATTATAATTATTATCTTAAGCGACTCTACTAGAGAAATTGTAGATTCATCAATTTCTATTTATCTATATCCCAATTGATTTGAGTAGAAAATAATAATTTATATTAAGTATATTCTAGCTTAGAGTTAGAATTGTTGCGTAAAAAGCTGTGGCACGTGAATTCAATCAAACTTTAGTAGTTCGTTGGTTTAAAAGCCACGCGATGTCTAAAATAAAAATAATTGTCAGGTCTCGCGTAAAAATCTGCTATAACTACCAGGATATTGTTTATTCTTACAGTAAGCTTCTGAAAATGACCATATAGCACACAGGGGTCGGGTTACATTATCAATTTAACCTATTAACCGCAGGACATGGCAAGAAATGGTGATGGCTCTTATAAATGAACAGCATTTTGAAGATCTTTGATCTTCCTTCGCGCAAAAACAACTGAACGGAAATGGATAAAATTTGGCACAAAGATTTTGTTGTTTGAAGTTTATTAGATAGATCGATACATAACTAATAGTTTCGTTCCAGAAAAGAAATCTTAATAATTAAACCTGGCTGAAAGCGTGGGACACAATTAGTTTTTGAAAAATAAACATAAATAAAAAAAAAATAATAATAATATAATATATCCTCACGCCTTCCCACAAGGGTCCCCGAAGGGGTAGGCAGAGGTGTATAGGTAATACCCACACACCCACTTTCCGCCAGAGGTACATTAGGTGCCAACGTGATAGATGGCGAGTCCATCGCCGTTACTCGAGCACGACTATAAATACGCCTTTGAAATTCTTCTCAGACGTATGCAGGTTTCCTCTCGATGTTTTCCTTCACCGTAAAGCTCGTGGTGTGACTAATCACTGTACTTAAGTTCAGAAAAACTCATTGGTACAGGCGGGATTCGAACTTGCGACCTTTGCGTCGCAGGCAACTGCTCGAACCACTCGGCCACCACGGCTTTTAAAAAAATAAATTAATTCGAAGTCCGAAATTGACATTTATTTCGTCAAGTAAGTCTTCAAAGTGTAATTTCCTAGGCGGCGTTGGTCTAGACAGCGCAAACGCCACACTGCAGAAAATTGAACAAGGAAATGAGTGGTACGATGAAAATTGAAAAGCTAGCCCTGTGCCTGGTAGTGTTGGCTTCGACCTGAATTGTCTTTATTTACGAAAAATTTACCTGGATTACCTGTATTTAACGGAAATATTTATCACATATTGGGATTATCTTTATTGCCGTGGTCGAGGAGTGATTCAAATGGTCGCTTGCAAAGCAAAGCTTGTAAGTTCGAATCCTGACTGTACCAATGAGTTTACTCAATGAGAAATACAATTATCCTACTTTTAAAATTTTGCAAGAGAGGTCTGTAATTCTAGAGGTAATTTATTCTCACTGCATACCCATTAAGGGACTCAACTTGATGATACATGTCATCACGCGGAGTAACTAACGGGTTAGGCAGAGAGGGTAGAGAATAGACTTACTCACACTTCATACATGCTCGCTGGTTTCGAGTACTCTTAGCGTTCTCAATATCTTAATATGTTTCATACAAATGTTAAAATTTATATTCTTCTGAAATTTAATATAATATTTGTTCTTCACAAATTATTATGAACTATGTTATGAAAGGTCATTTTCAAATAAGGGGAGATCCACAAATTACGTGAGATGTTTAAGGGGGAGGGGGGTCGAGTTAAATCTCATCTAATCTTACGTTGGAGAGAGGGGGGGTCTCGGCAAATATCACGCAATTTTTTTTCTTATTGAAACAAAAAAAACTACTATTTTGACCCATTATCCAGATTCTAAAGTCGTCCCGGACAGAAAGTCGCCGTCGGGAATCGTCTCCAACACGTTTACATATTTAAGAAACGCACATTTTGAAAAATCTCACGTGAGATTGGGGGATGGGGGAGGGGGTTGAATAAAATCTCACAACATCTCACCAGGGGGGGAGGGAGGGACAGAAAATTCAAAAAAACACCTCACGTAATTTGTGGATCTCCCCTAACCATAATGTTTCAAAACTTGACCAAACATCTTATTTGGAAGGTAACAAAGGGTTGGCCCAATTAAGGCTAATGGAAGGGCCAAGTTCTAGTAACTCAGACATTTGATACAGCGGTCTAAGACACAAACTGAAGCTACATTGCCTCACGCCTTCCCACAAGGGTCCCTGAAGGGGTAGACATAGGTGTATAAGTAATACCTACACACCTACTTTCCGCCAGAGATATATTTTAGGTGCCAACGTAACAGATGGCAAGTCCGCCGCCGTTACTCAAGGACGACTATACATACGCCTTTGAATTGCCTCTAAGACGTATGCAGGTTTCCTCTCGATGTTTTCCTTCATATTAAAGCTCGTGGTGTGACTAATTTGTGGACTTAAGTTCAGATAAACTCATTCGAACCTCCCGCCCACCACGGCCTGTCCCGAATATACTTACTCCCTGTACAAATGCCAGTAAAAATGCAAAACCATATTGCATTCTTAAATGTAACACTCTTTCGCTTTTAGCTTGGACCACGACAGATCCTTAATAATGGGTGACATACCGGAACTAGTGACGACAGACTTGCGGTGCTAGTTACTTCTCTTAGCAATTAATAGAAATCGTTTGATGGCATCATTGGCTGAACATCTTTGCAGCCATTGATCAATATCAATGGAACGGTTCCAAATATAACTTTCAATAAGCTTTGCTGTACGAAATTAGGAGTTATTAGGAGCATGTATTATTGTATCCCGACTGTACCAATGAGTTTTTCTGAACTTAAGTGCAGTGATGATTCACACCACGAGCTTTAAGGTGAAGGAAAACATCGAGAGGAAACCTGCAAACGTCTGAGAAGAAATTCAAAGGCGTATGTATAATCGTGCTGGAGTAACGGCGATGGACTCGCCATCTGTCACGTTGGCACCTAATATACCTCTGGTGGAAAGTGGGTGTGTGGCACCTATACACCTCTGCCTACCCCTTCGGGGACCCTTGTGGGAAGGCGTGAATTATATATATATTTCTAGTAAGATTTGATCAAGACAAATAGGAAAGCGGTCTTCTACTGCCTATTCTATGTTCCCGTCCTTGAGCGTCCGATCGATTTTATCCAGGTAGTTAATGTACACACATTACTTTAATTAAGTTAAGATACACTTGAGATTTTTATTTGCTTAACATAATGTATTTACAACAAAAGTCCAATCTTTGAGTGCAACAAACAGACAAAACAAACGGACCGTAAACCGGCCTGGGATCCTTATCACCCTTTATATTTCCAACCCGATAAAAATGACCGTAATCCCTTTTGTCCTGACAATTATTTAAAAGGACTGAATTTCCCTTAACAAAACTCATTTGTTATGAAAACACGAGTAATTTTTCAGCTGCGTTAACCCTATCTTTAGTCTTTACAAATTCGCAGTTATTTTGTGTTTTTTATCTAGATAAAACTGAGATTAGGTTCAAAGGACCGCCTACGTCCATCACCAGGGTTAGATTATACTTAACTCAAGCCTTTCTAAAATACATTTACATACATATCATCACGCCAAGTCCCTAACGGGGTAGGCAGAGAGTATAGAGCACCAGTTCTCCCTAGACTTACATACCACTTTCGCTTCGTCCACGTTCATCATACATGCTGTCGGTTTCCAGTACTCTTAACGTTCCCGTCTGGAATATTGTGTTTTTGATTGTGCAATAAGGGGTGAATTGCATGTTTTACATATGAACTAGTTTCTGCTGCTTATGTATAGTCGAGGGATAAACTTATGTACCTCGTGTTCCTCATTGTTGTAGCCTACTTTTGTTTATTAGTCGCGTTAAATACGATGGCTAGGAGGTTCAAGTAGTCATTAAATTATAATTGCAGGTTCTAATCCCGATTGTAATAATGAGTTTTCGGATAGGTATCAAGTGTATTGGATTATCACACCACGAGGTAAGCTGTGAAGGCAACTTCACTCACTGGAAATATTTTTTTTAAATACTCATTGGTAAGACCGCCGAGGCTCAAACATTTGCCAAACTTATATATATGTATAGAATACTATATATATACTTATATATATCCTCACATCTTCCCACAAAAGTCCCTGCATTAGCGGTGCAATAACTCTTTCCTTTAAGATAATTAATTATTTAAGTACTAATGTGAGAGGTTGAGTTGACGACCTCTCTCAGGTTCGAGTTCACATAGGTACCTACATTTTTTAATCCTTCATCTGTCTTAGCCAGTCAGTACTCTAAGTAAGACCTAAGGTCAGAAACCTTCATACATGAAATTCAGTGCACAGAATAATATAAAATAAGGTGAAGCATAGAAAAGTTAACTAAAACAAGAAAATTGAATTGTAAGACAAATCTGCTAAATGCTAAAGCTAATTCCTTAGATATTTTTTCGGGTCTAAAGTGAATTTGTGATGATTCATACCACGAGCTTGACAATGATGAAAAACATCGGGAGGAAACCTGCATACGTTTGAAAAGACGTATCTATAGTCGTGCTTCAGAATCGGCTATGGACTCACCACCTGTCACATTGGCAGAAAAATATATTTCTGACCTACCTCTTGGGACCCTTGCCAGGGAGGGCCTCAAGATATGAGTCTGTTTCTTATCTCTCTCTACTCTGGTTGCCTGGTAGAAATCGCTTTTGCGATAAGGCCGCCTATTGTGCCTACTATATGTTTTTCTTTGTCATTTCTGTTTGTTTTTGTAAATGTGTGTGTTGTACAATAAAGGATATATTATTATTATTATTATATGAAGATGCAGGCTAAATGATCAATATCATTTACTTTAATAACTATTAACGGTAGTTGTATAACTAATTACTTATAAACAAATTTTCGACCCAAATCGGTATCCCGCGGCAACGTGTTGCAACTAGCAACTTTGCCACGCTGATTCTCTGGGCCAGATATGTTCCCGGCAGCTATAAGGAAGACTATTTCAATATAAAAATATATATTTAATGTATTTTTCAAGAACTCTTCACCACTGTAATTGCTTTACCGAACTTAAGGGATGAAAAATTTTTGGGCAAAAAATAATTTCATTCTCTAACATTTTTTAGATCACTAAAAAACCTCTAATGTAATAACGTAAAATTTTCTAAATATTTATACAACGGCCATTAAGTAAAACCTTTCAAATACGTATACATTTTTGATGTAATTCAATTAATTATTTCTGTAATTAAATTTACATACATACATACATATCATCACGCCAAGTCCCTAACGGGGTAGGCAGAGAGTATAGAGCGCCAGTTCTCTCTAGACTTACATACCTCTTTCGCTTCGTCCACATTCATCAGTCTCTTCATACATGCTCGTCGGTTTGAGTACTCTTAACGTTCCCGTACTTGAGAGTCCGATCTATTTGATCCAGGTAGTTGGAACGTGGCCTTCCTCTGGCTCTTCTTGCACACAATTTTGCTTTGTATATCTGTTTCGTGAATCTTTCTTCACTCATCTTTTCTATGTGTCCAAAACAACATAACATGCCTTTCTTCATCTTTACAATCACGCCCTCATTCACGCCAGTTGATTTGCGAATCTCTTCATTGCGGATTCGATCTAATATCGTTGCGCCGCACATTTTTCGAAGAGATCGCATCTCGACTGCATTCAAGCTATTTTCATACTTCCTCTGACATACCCAGGATTCCCTGCCATACAACAAGGTAGGTACCAATATCGCGTTGTGGACAGCAACTCGAGCATTCTTGCTCAGACTTTTTTTGTTTCTATGATACTCGAAAGAGAAAATATACATACAGCCACGTTGAATCTGCTGGTTTCATGAAGTTGGTCTAATGTGTATATTTTCTGTATATTCTGTATAGTTTTCGACGCCCTATAATAAGCAAAAAGGCCCCCCAATCAAGGACCACCAGTGGGAACCTGTAACTAAGCTTCTGTTCTCCGTTTGCCTAATACGAGTATGTCTGTCTGTCCAGCAATATATCATTAACAGTGATAGTTAAAATTTTATAGAATTTTTTAAATTCAGAGGCGTATGTATAATCGTGCTTGAGTAACGGCGATGGACTCGCCATCTGTCACGTTGGCACCTAATATACCTCTGGCGGAAAGTGGGTGTGTGGGTATTACCTATACACCTCTGCCTACCCCTTCGGGGACCCTTGTGGGAAGGCGTGAGGATATTATTATATTACGAAGATTAAACCTGTATAATAATTTGACGGCTATCAAGGCATCTAATACGTGAATAAGTCTTCGATGAAATGTGGGTTGTATTTTACCTCTGCCCGAAACGCTCTGATATAGGCTCATCTGTTGCTGTTAATGTGAACGATATGAGATCCATGCAATCGACTGAATAAGTATAAAATACAATGTCTCGAGTGCTTTGAAGGTGCTAGTAGTCAAGAGAAATGATAATGATAAAAGTGAAAGTTTGAGAGGACGTTCATGACTTGACTACGCCAAAACTATTAATTATTAACACATAGGATATGTTTTAGTCCAGAAAAATAGGTACCAATTAAATGTTACGCATATTTAGATGTAACCTTTTGGTGTCAGTAAAACAGTTTGCTTGACATCGGTGCATTTTCAAGTACGCTCGGTTCAAACTTTGGTATAGTTGGTAAGATATTCGTAAGCCAACCGCCGTAACACAATAATGCCTAAAGTCAACATTAGCCAGCGAAAAAGGTCACGTACTCTGAATCCGCTCCGGTTGTCATCAAAATGTTCCGCAAAAACGTTTGATTATGCGGCCCTTTCAATTCAATTAGATTTTCATACACGACAATAGGCCACCCGCATTGTCTCCTGAAAGCCGGTCGAAAGCTCACAGGGTGGAATGCCAGCTATCAGACTAATAATTATTCCCATTGTCTCCACTACCCTTAGCACAGTTAAAGGTAGAAGCTAAAAGTGTGGTATGTATTCCTTTCTCTGTAACTTTGACGGCAGATGTATAAGTTTACATAGTCAGCTGAGAAGTCAAGGTTAGTTTAAACCTGTCTGTAGCAATGCGTATTCTGAATTTAACAACTGATATTTACCCGGCCAAGATCATGTATGAACCATAGGAAACCAGCAAGCGGATCGAATTAAAATGAAATACGTTAGTAAGCTATATATTCTGTAGTTTTTTCTATTACACCTGTCACAATGTATGCTGATTAATCACTACATAGGTAGTATAAAAAGTCGCTGTCTTAAAAATCTCTAAAAATCTTTAAAGCTACGCAACGGATTTTGAAGCGGTTTTTTTTAAATAGATAGAGTGATTCCAGGGGAAGGTTTATTTTATATGTATAATAAATGCATAATATTGTAAAGAAACACTGATAAATTTAGAGGTTTCTAATATGATGTCAGAAATAATCTCATTTTTTTTGCGCTTACAATGCAAACGCTGGCTGAACCCCACAAGCTAAAACAAAATAATGTACTACAGTATTGTACATCTTAAAAAGATCAACAAAAAAGTCCGCAATGGTATATGTCTATCTCTTAAGGATAACCCACAAGAACCATTTTTTATCCTTTAAATTTTACGGGAAAAAATGCTTATTTACGAAGTGATTTTAAGCAATACAGCATTCATCCTTATCTATATCAATTAAGTACATTGTCCATTTAATATAGATCTATATGGTCCTTTACAGCATGAAATTTAAATTAATATTTCCGAAGATACTATAGATTTAAAATACAGGGACATAGCGGTGCGGCGGTAGCATTGCACCCGTGTGAAGCCGGGGCGGGTCGCTAGTTAATTAATAAATGATTAAATAATAAGCCGTGGTGGCCTGGCGAGTGGTTCAAGTAGTTGCCTGCAACACAAAGATCGTTCGTATCCCGACTTTCGACATTATTCGACATTTTCGTTCGACACCACGAACTTTAGGTTGAAGAAAAATATCGGTAGGAAACCTGAGAAGACATTCAAAGACGTATGTACAGGCGTGTTTGAGTAGTGGTAATGGACTCGCCATCTGTCACGTTGGCACCTAAGATATATCTCCGGCTACCACATACCTCTGCTTACCTTTCGTGGATCCTTGTGGGAAGGCGTGAAGATATATTATCTATGTGTAGTAAATATAGTATATACTAAATATAGTAAAATACGAGTGAGGAACCACACATTTTTAATTTATTTATTTCATGGGAAAATTGTACAAATTAAATAGTAGGCTTGCTACACTACAACAACAGTTTGTTGGCGGTATCTCTCGGAGACTTGACAAACATCCATATTAGTGAGTTTGTC
>JACCPG010008891.1:0-53689 GCA_016069955.1 Drepana arcuata
GTGTGGAATTATCCCAAGGTATTATTATTACAATTAATTTCGTTTATTCAGACAAACATACCTGTCGTGAGGAAAACCGTCGTCTACATTTTACAAGACATACACAAGATTTTTATTTCTGTATGCAGTAAGGAAATAACCTTTGTTTCGTATTTTATTATGTAGCTACATATCGAGACTAGGTGGATTGGAGTGATAAGAAGCGGTTTTCAATCCTGGCAATTCTTAAACTGTTCAAAATCTTACAAAATCAAAAATCAAAAATCAAAATATTTTATTCAACATAAGGGACACAGGGAACACTTATTGAACGTCACGTTTAATATAGACTAAAGTTACCACCGTTTCCAAGAAAAAATACCTGCCAGGAGAAGAAACGGCGAAACAAACTCCCCGGTTTGCTTTTTTAACATTTGTTCCCTTTTACGTTGGGGTAGTTACATATATAAACTCTGTACAAGAGGAGCAATTCATTGCCATGCATGGCCATCATTAAAATAATCAGATGTTTTATAATAAGCCTTTTGAATTAATTTACTTTTAACGACAGCTTTAAATTCTACAAAAGGTAATTCAATTATTTTCCGAGGTAGCTTATTAAAAAAACGTATACCTTGCCCGACAAATGAGTTCCTAGTTTTGTGAGTGAGTACACGAACCTATGTTATCTATATAACCTTTAAAAAAAGTCCCTCGTCGCCTCTGATGTTCGCTCTTATGTGTAACTCAAAAACTACTAGATATTTTGATGCGATTTCAACCGACAAATTAATTTTACTATGATTCTAATATTTTAATTTGTATAAGTATAGCTTAATTTCCTGTTGTGACCGTATCTCAATGCATGCTGTGGTCTCCTGTAATTGAACAGACACGATGGCCTAAGATTGTAAAGATTATGTTTGTGTACTTTTCATGTATCCTTTGTTGGAGATCCATAAAAAAAAGAAATAAAATAAACTACGTAATAACTTTAACGGTCAGTCTCATATGAAGAAAAAAATATAACTTATTCAGTAATTTCAAGGAAATCAACATTCGAAGTTGTATCATTAAAACTGGAGCATAACCTTTTTCTGAGTCTTAATAAGTGCCCTCTCATGAACATGATGGCATATTCCGATGAGTTATAAATAGGGACATAATAATGAGGATATATTAAATTAATTAAACAATTAAAAACCAGAAGTGGATTTATTAATAATAGTAACGACCTATCAATACATTTATTATAATCAGGACTAAATGATTAGGCACTTAGTTATTATTACAAAACGAATATTAGAGAACGACCGACTCTTCAGAACGACGTGCGATTCCCGTCAAAACCCATATGTCAGAGCTTGCTTTTGAACTCGTGTCTATGGCATTCTTGAGGGCATTCTGCTTGTACTCGGGCCACAGATAATATTTGGTAACAATATTATATGAGTTATAAATAGACACATGTAGTCGCCTATGCATGCTTACTTCACCAGGGATATACAAATAGGTCGTGCGTTGCCGACTAGTATCCTTTCACACCTTGAAGATCTCCATGTTGATTAAGTAAAGCTTGTGTTATGGTAACTAGACAGCGATATACTTACTTCAATAGATAGATATATACAAAAATGCATGGGACATCCAAGATTAAGGTACAAATACTCGTGTTCACCATACAAATATCTGCCTTCAGCGGTAATCGAATCTGCGAACGAAATCAAACAGGGATGTCATTCCACAGCCTGATCGTTTGCGGAAGGAAACTTTGAAACTTTTAGAAACCGAGGTGTTTGGTTCTAAGGTTCTAAGATTCTAAGGGACTAACTCGATGGAAAAGGCTTTATGCTTCAGCTTTGTATACTAAATACTAGCACAACGCTCCCTCAATAATACGTTTACCTTTAGTGTTGCAAGCAAATAAGTTACAACAGCTATTGCCGGAGAATTCGTGTTAACCAAATTTCTAGTGTCAAAATATGCAATAAAAACAGCAATTATTTAATGCAAAAACACACTAAACTAATTTACTACAGCATTAACGCTATGCAATGTTGTTTTATAACATAACTTACGAACTACAATAGCGTATGAGATAACTAGTATAGATGAATAGTTTTCCTGTAACATTTCTCAAAAGGATGAGGATAATCTCGTCATAAGTGGACATTACCAGAGGAAGTGCAATGGGCGCAAGGCCGCTTCCGGTCACTGAGCCTTATTAGGTATCTGGTTTCCGGTCGTCTATGTATGTCGCAAAGTAGTTATTTATGTACTTGCATATAATTGGCTGTTCTCTATGATTAGTTAATTACTAATTAATCATTTAGATATTAACATACATGGAAATGTCAAGAGTACTTGAAACCGGCGACCATGTGTCTGATGGATGTAGATGTAGTGAAAGCTATCTGTGTGTTTAAACGTTTTAGACTATCTAAAACGTAGTGAAGTCGTGCTTGAGAAAAGAGTATGACTTTAACTAAATATGTCTTTACTTTTCACCTTATTATTGCACCATTCTAGGAAGGCGAGAAGATATAAGATAAGATATACTGGTATATATTTATTTACAATAACAACAATTAATAATATTTACAAAGAACAGTTGAAACTAACTACTTACAGATAAAATATTTGTCCCAAATCGGTATCCCGAGGCAACGTGCCAAGAAGATTAATAAATAGATATATTTAATATAATAGATATACTTGCTGTATATAAGCCGTGGTGGCCGAGTGGTTCGAGCAGTTGCCTGCGACGCAAAGGTCGCAAGTTCGAATCCCGACTGTACCAATGAGTTTTTCTGAACTTAAGTACAGTGATTAGTCACACCACGAGCTTTACGGTGAAGGAAAACATCGAGAGGAAACCCGCATACGTCTGAGAAGAAATTCAAAGGCGTATGTATAGTCGCGCTTGAGTAACGGCGATGGACTCGCCATCTGTTACGTTGGCACCTAATATACCTCTGGCGGAAAGTGGGTGTGTGGGTGTTACCTATACACCTCTGCCTACCCCTTCGGGGACCCTTGTGGGAAGGCGTGAGGATATATTATTATTATTATAAGATATACTTAAAAAAGCTGTGGTGGCCGAGTGGTTCGAATTGTTGCCTGCAACACAAATATTGAAATTATTTTTTCTGAACTTTAGTACAGTGATTAGTCACACTTCAGCTTTATGGTGAAGGAAAACATCGAAAATAATCCTGTATATGTCTGAGAAGCAATTCAAAGGCGTATGTATTATGTATATATATATATGTATATAGTCGTGCTTGAGTAAAAGCGATGGACTCGCCATCTGTCACGTTGGCACTTAACATATATCTCTTCCTACCCCTTCGGGGATCCTTGTGGGAACACGTGAGGATATAAATAAAATTACTTATTTACATATCACTACGTTCAGTCTCTCACGAGGTAAGCAGGTAGAGTAAAGCGTCACTTCTCTCTCAATTCGTTTCACGCATACTCAAATGTAGATGAAATGTATATATTTGAATACATTTTTAATTGCAGTAATTCTCTTTGTTCTTCATGGAAAATTATTTCTTGTTTAATTCATAATAGTGTGACGATGTAGTAAGAGCAAGTAGATCGCCAGTTCACTTTAGAAAGTAAGTATACACCTCTTTCGCTTCATCTTCGCTTCTTTTTTCAATGTTAACGACGATAAATTATTATTAACAGCGGACTACTTCCCACAATGTAAGAGAAGTGACCCGGAGATCGAGAAGTGCCTTTTGCAAGGCGTGGAAGCAATGAGGCCACATCTCAAGGTTGGCATCCCGGAAGCGAACATCCCAGCCTTGGAGCCCTTCATCGTGCCGACACTGAAGCTCAACAGGACTGCTCCTAACCTGCAGCTGAAGGCGACAGTGAGGAATGCTAAAGCATATGGAGGCAGCGCCTTCAAAATTGAAAAGTTGAAGTGAGTTCTTGTCTTTTCTTCGGTATTATACATAACAAGCCTGCTCTTTTGTCGGCGACCCTTATGCCACTTCCATTTGCGTTCAGCGCAATCTTTTCTTTTAACAGACTGATGTATGTCAAAAATGGTATTTTTTTCTCGGTTTACACCGCAAAGGTGGCAAGTAAGCATGCGGCTACCTGTTTGGTAAGCGGTGACCATTATTCACCCTCTCTTTTCCTTATACGAAAAAAATCCTTATAAGATATTTAAAAATACAGTTGTTTTTTAAAATGTGTCCTAATATCTTTCATCTTCAATTGTTTATTATTATAACTTTTTATTTTACTTGTATGTACATTAGTAGGTACCTATTATATGTGATGTTCATATTATTACTATGTACAATTATTTAAAAAGTAAACGTGGCTTTAGGGATAATATTCCAAAAAGCGGGAAAGAAATGCGTGATCGGTTCCATTGAATAGCTCCTGCTGGAATTGCTGGATCTTCTCTCCTCGGACTCCTGAAAATCTTGAAGTCTTATGAGGTCGTAAAACGCCTCCATCACGCATAAAGTAAATGCAAGTGGTCTGGACGAAATAGAATCATAAAGTCTTACTTAATGTCTTGCATAAAGAGTCGATAGTTCCTAGAATACAATATAATTATATATGTTCACATGTTATATAGTACATAGTACTAGCTACTAGTAAGCGAATTCTCTTGCTTTAAATTGGCTTGTATCTTTACGACATTCCTTTGAATCCGCCAGCAGCAGCAGCATCCGCCATTAAGCCAAAAGGGCTAAGCTTACTTAAGCATTATTAAGCTTAGGTATCGAAGTAAAATTTCTTACAAAAGCAATTTCTTACAATTTCTAGGTTAAACCTGAACAACAAGTACGCGGCTGAGATAAAGGTGACTATCCCTATCTTGATGGTGACCGCAGATTTCGACGTTCGAGGATCCAAGATACTCGCTCTCGACATCAATGGCTTGGGAAAAATCAGAGGAAACTTTTGTAAGTCTTTTCTTAATGGGAAGAGTCTATTAGATCTGTGACCCTGGGTGTGTGCGTTTATATATATATATATAATATATATACTCACATAATCCTAAGTGTAAGTCATCACCATTTCAACTTTCACCCAAATTGGTCCAGCCGTTTTGTTATGAAAGAGCAACAAAAATTCAAACATACAAACTTTCGCCTATATAATGTTAGTAAGATTATCTTATATTTTAAATGGTTATCAAAGCCCGAAGTTGGTGAAACCATGTATAATAACTAAGAATAATATAACAATACATACATACATACCGTCACGCCGAGTCCCTAACGGGGTAGGCAGAGAGTATAGAGCGCCAGTTCTCTCTAGACGTACAAACCTCTTTTGCTTCGTCCACATTCATCAGTCTCTTCAATATAATAATAATATATCCTCACGCCTTCCTAAAAGGATTCCCGAAGAGGTAGGCAGAGGTACACACACCCACTTTCTACCAGAGATATATTTAGGTACTCAGAATATAATACGTATATTATATAATAAAATTGTCAGCAAGAAAGTGTTAAAACTAATAAAATTTATAGATGTAGCTAAGCTTGATGTGGCAAAGAAGTTATTGTTCGCCAGGGAATGTATAGTATCGGATACATGAACCAATGCGAGGTCATATTGTGTTGCCTTACATGACTATTTATTTAACTGTAGCATTTGGATTAAATAATTGTTAATTATCAGGTTTGAATGTCCATACAATTTACCCACATCGCGCTACGCACGCATGTAGTACTAACGGACGCGACCAGTTAGTAAACCACCCAAATACATTTTCATTGCCGCTTACATAATGAATGCAACACGATTGCGTACGATTGAACGAACTATGATAATGTGTTGCGAATTATTTATCTAATCCTCATTAGTATTGGGACACGTGACAGTCTGTTACACACGTTAAGCAAATGTTACCGATAATACTTTTAAAATATTTTGGTTGAATTAGAAGTGATCTCAATTTCTTTTCAAGGCATGCCGATTTATTTGTTCTTGTGATGGTAACAATATATGTATGTATAAATATATATATATATATTCTCTTGCCTTCCTACAAGGCTCCCCGAAGGGGTAGGCAGAGGTGTATAGGTAGTGTCCACTTTCTACCAGAGATATCATGAGGTTTTCCGTCACCGAAAAGCTCGTTGTATGATTAATCAGTGGAGTTGATAGAATTTCAAAAGCTCCATGAAGAAAGTCCCACAAGATGCAATCGCAACACGTATAACGTTAACATATTATATTCATACATAACGTATTTTCTGTTACAGCTGGCATAACGGTTATTGCCAAGGGCCTAGCGAAGCCTATAACTAAGGATGGAGTGGAATACCTGCAGGCGGAGAAGGTGGTCACCCGAGTGAGGATCAACGGAGCTGAAGTCGCTTTCAAAGATACCGACAGACCTCTTGCTGGTATGGGCCACATATTACATTTTCACGCTTCCCCCTAGGTCGTAGGTAGGGTCGGCAACGCGACTGATACCCCTGGTGTTGCAAGCGTCCATAGGCGGCGGTAACCGCTTACCATCAGGCGGGCTGCATGCTTATTTGCCACCCAAGTGGTATAAAAAAAAGTAGGACACCTCCGTTCTTAAGTCCATCGTTTTGTTCTTTTGGCCTCATCGTCTTTCCTGTATTACAGCGGCATCGGCAGAATCCTTCTTCAATGCCAACCCTGGAGTGGTCCTGGACATCCTCACCCCCCTGATTGAGGAGACCGCCGCTGTCGTCGTCAAGACTTTCATTAATAAGATGCTCGGAACAGTTCCCTTGAACGAACTACTGTCCGAATAAGAGAAATGAATATCTGTTTTTTGTTAACTCGATTTTAATAAGAACGTCTAGGAGATATTCAAGTATAGGCAGTGCCATCCACGAATACGGGCCCCACTATTCTTCCCCATAGTTTATAGTGTAACTGTGCAATCTTTCACTAATGTTTTAGCATTATCGGTACACACTGATTATCTATAAGTGCACACGCACACTACAATCAATAGACTCGTGTCATATTCCAACAATCCCGCGATCCCCTCAAATATAAATCGGTAGGGCGCGTCTTAAAGGATGGCACTGTCAGTATATTGGGCTACTAAATTTAGGAAGTGTTTTTAATATAGAGACTTCTTAAGGGGCGAAAAAATAAAAATTAAGGCATTCCAAATGATAGCACGGTATCTTACGTAATTGCGATCCAAAATTTACCAATGCATATGACAAATGAAGAGTTGTCATCATCATAAGCTTTATTTTCGGCTACTCCCAGCCCACTGTTGGGCATATTTAGAGCTTACTTGCAGCCTTTATGTACGCGTGCTATATGTACCTGAAATGACAAAAATTACAAAATCATTATTTTGAATACTGACCTTACACAAAAAGCTCTTTCTTATTTTTCGGTCAAAAAAATCCCCTAACTTACTTTCGCGGAACACTGATTTCGGTCATGTGTTTTGCACAAAGACAATTTTTTGCGCAGCAATTGAAACAGAAAAATGCTAGTATTTATTTCCAAATTTTATCCTTCTAGCTTTCTATTATCCATAGCACAATTTATATTTCTGCCCAACAGTTGGGGGTTCACGTATAGCCAACCTTATTAATTTGAGATTTGCTTTTGTCATTCGAAATTCGCTCGTGCCCTTTTTTTGCCAATTTACGTTTGGCTTATTTCGATATCAAAACATAAAATCAATTCAATAAATATGTGTCTTTAAATAAACGTGGTTGCCGCTACGCCAGGCTGAAAGTACTAGTATTCATAGGGGTTTCTTGTATAGTTTAAGTTAAGAATTGTATTAAGTGTCTTCTTAGAGACATTCACAAAAAAATGAATGTGATTTCCAAAATGTTTTACGTATTACTGTGATAAAATTCTAATCGACTATTTGTAATTCCTAATTGTCTCTATTTAATAAGTGTGTTATTATGCTTTATTATGAACATAAATATATTATATTTTCAACCGACTTTCTAAAAGGAGGAGGTCAATTCGGATGTTTATATATTTTTTTATTACCTCGGTACGCTCAATCTGTAATCTTTTCACCGGCACTTGATTCGATGCTCATTTGTTCTTTGAACACCAAAGATTTTTATGCGTGCCTATTTTTATTTGTTATTTATGGCTAATATTTAAATATAACAAGTTATGGAACACCTATATAATTAGTGATTGAATGTGGAAATAAAAGGTTTTTTTTTTATTATTTAAGTCTTTTTTTAACCCATAACACGGCTGTGGAAAATGGATTTGGAGATATTTTTCTATTACCATATACCTTACCTATTTCGTATTTTAATTTAATTGTATATTATTTTTGTGAATTGGTCGTGTTGGTCCAGTGGTTCGATTAATTGCCTGCGACACAAAGATCGCAAGTTCGAATCCCAACTGTAAAAAAGTTTTTCTCATCGTTAGTACACTGATTAGTCACACTACAAGCATTACGGTGAAGGAAAACATCGAGACGATACCTGCATACATCTGAGAAGCAATTCAGAGGCGTAATTGTAGTCGTACTTGAGAAGCGGCGACGGACTTGCCATCTGTCACGTTGCCACCTAAAATATACCTACTTTGAACCCTACTATGTTTAATTTATGTAGATTTCTATTTACATATAACTATATCCCTTCATTAACTTAATCCTCCTTCACCACAAAGCTCGAGTACTTAAATTCAGAAAATTTTATAGCTACGTGTCTTTTAAGTAAAAAATCACAGCGCAGTTTAAACCTGAGCATATTCAACGCAGATTGTCAACTTTTTCTAGTAGGTACGTAAAGTAATAGCGTCATTCAGACCCTGAGCTCCTCATAAGGTCTGACTAGTTTATTTAAAAGGCATATTTCTCAGTGTACCGTCTTAGATCTAGTTTGACCCCATAACGGATTATTGTCGAGATGTTTAACTTGAGAGCACTAACTTTCGTGTTCGTTTGTGTTGTTATTAATGATGTTAGGGCTCGAAGGATTGACAGAAATACCGCTTCTGACACTACATATAAGGCTGACGAGAATGGTAAGTGAAAACGTCATTGTAGGCTTTGTAAATTTCCCCCGTGCCTAAATCTTACTAATATTAAAGTTTGTTTTTCTCTTTCACGGCAAAACGGCTGAAAGTTGAAGTGGTGATAACTTTGTCCTAGATTAAGGCTATACTACATACTACAGGCTACCTTATAATCCTGAAAAATTCAAAGTTAAATATTATAAAGTATCTTTCACGGCATACCTGCTGAACCGATTTTAGCAGGAAAATACATAAGCTACTTTTTCGAATATCACGCGGGCGAAGCCGCGGACATAAGCTAGTATATAAATAAAATTATAAATAAATAAAATCAGTCCAGCCCAGCTCCCTTGCTCGCGATCCAGCAACGCCCTAAGCCGAGGTCCGTACCCCACAGGGGGTGCCCTTAGCTGTGTTGCTTAGAAATAAAGTGCCTGGCTGGAGGCCTTGGTCTCGCCATTGCCCGGTTAAGTAGCAAAAGTTCCCGGAACTCATGCTACGAGAGACAATACAAAACAAAACATGATTAGATTCCCAAATCTTGTTAATTTTGTTATATTTATCTTGTTTTACGTTTTGTATGATAAGCAATTACCTAATGTCGAGCCTACGCTGTTTCCCCATACTTAAGTACTAATGCTGTTCAATATTGTTATTATATACCTATTGTATACCAAATGATTTGAAAATAGTAGCCATGGAGTTTCTTGCCGGTTCTGCTCCATGGAAACGACCAACCAGAACCGTGCACCTTTTTCGACGTTTTATAAGTGCCAAACTAGGCCTAAATATTTCAATATCAAAATATTTCAATCATCAAATATCAATTTACTTTTGATTTTAGCACACAGATATATATCCATATATACAGATATAATAAACTGATTTTACGCAAGTTTAGTCCCAGGAAGAGTTAAATCAACTTTTACAAACACAATCCATTTTGCTTTCTAGCATCAAATTCCACCAACATCAAAACAAGCTTAGTGTGTCACTATAGCGACCCAAATGTGGCAGACTGTATCCAACGTATAGCTGAGCAGGCGAGGCACCTCCTCGCCCAGGGTGTTCCAGCTCTGAACATTCAGCCTCTGGAGCCATTGAAGATCCCCAGCATCAGGCTGAGGCAACACAATATGCCCAAAAATAGCTTCAAATATGATGCCTGGTTGTCCGACGTCACTTTGAAGGGACTCACCAACTACACATTCAACAAGTTGGAGTAAGTATAATTTTCCTTAAAAAGAAAATCTCGAAGTTAAAGCTTATAAGTATTTGACGGCCGTCTGGTCTAGTGGTTAGAGATGCTAACTGCGAAACTTGAGGTCGCGGGTTCGAATCCCGCTGAGGGCAGATATTTGTGTGTCTTGTTTGTGTTTGGATGTCCTGTGTGTTTATGTATACATCTATATGAGTAAATATATCGTTGTCTAGTTACCATAACACAAGCTTTGCTAAATTTGGAACTGGGTCAATTTGTATGGAATTGTCCAAATGTATTTACTAGAATACTGTTTAATATTTTATTTACATATAGTTCCTATGAAGTTCTTTGATCCTGGCCATGGGTTGATGCGTCTTTGAATTTCATTAAATACGTATACATGTTTACTTGCGATGTTTTTCTGCACCGTAATGCCTAGCGCTATGAATAATAAATAATAATAATAAATATAATATATCCTCACGCTTTCCCACAAGGGTCCCCGAAGGGGTAGGCAGAGATGTATAGGTAATACCCACACACCCACTTTCCGCCAGAGGTATATTAGGTGCCAACGTGACAGATGGCGAGTCCATCGCCGTATGAATAATAGTTAGGAGTATAGATAGTGCCATCCACTATTAAACTTTGTTACAAGAATTTTACTAGTCGAGGGGGTCGCGGGATGTGCGGAGTATGACCCAGGTCTATCAATTGTAGTGAGCGTGTGCCCTCCTCTGTGCATAGGTAATCAGTCTGTACCGATAATACTAGTGGAAAGTTGCACACTTACACGTTAAACTATAGGGAATAGTGGTGCTACCTATACCTTAGTTTGAACCTATAATCGTAATTTCGCAGTCAAAAACATAAATTACTCAGCCACCGCGGCTACTTGTGATTTCAAGGCGTTATTGCCAAATATAAATGAGGCTACGTCTGATTAAGCCGCCCCTATTCGCTTTGTTGTGTAACTGACGTCGCTAATCTGCGTCCTTGACCATTCGAGTTTCTCTCGTATAATCTTGAATATTTTAAAGCTAGGTTTGAAAAATGATATTCGTTAAAGTTTATGAAATACTTAAATTTTATTTGATGACAACAGTAATAAATAAAATTATAAAAATAATTGATGTATGTAGCTCGAGTTACTCCGAAACAATGCAAGCTTCTATTACAGGTAATGCGGTAATTATTTTAATCGGTTAAGCAGAGTTCCATTTTATCTATTGCAAACAAACTTACAAATAATTATTAAATACTTAACTGGGAGTGATAATTTAACATTTGTAACGTTTAATAAATACGTACCTACACGTAAATAGTAATAAATAAATACATACAGTGGAACATATGACCTCCTCCATTTTGAAGTCGGTTAAAACTAAATAAAATGTTATAGATATTTTTATATATTTCGAATAAAATTTATAATAACTCTATTGTATAACGATAGTAAATAATAATAAATATACTATTTACTCAGTAACATTAGAGATTTCAAAGAAGCATTTCCTTTTGTTAGAAGTTACATACATACATATCATCACGCCAAGTCCCTAACGGGGTAGGCAGAGAGTATAGAGCGCCAGTTCTCTCTAGACTTACATACCTCTTTCGCTTCGTCCACATTCATCAGTCTCTTCATACATGCTCGTCGGTTTCGAGTACTCTTAACGTTCCCGTCCTTCAGAGGAAGTTTTGTTAGAAGTTCATTCTTTCATTTCCATTATATAAAAATAAAGAAGCATATTAAATTTTTTTATATCTTCACGTCTTCACACAAGAGTCCCCGAAGGGGTAGGCAGAGGTGTATATATAGGAGGTAAGTGCCAACATGCTGCTCGCGTGTGTGTGCGTGTATATGTGTGTGTAAATACTAGAAGTGGATTGTTTAGGTATTACTCATAATGAAACTAGTCAAAATGATTCATAATAACGTAATGACACGGATAGATACAAGTGCTGCTCGTGTCATGTCTCAATCACATGTACAATAATAGGTAGGTAAGTATACCCACTCAATATATTGCCTTTCATTTCCTAGAAGCGAAGGATCATTTCATAACTCTAAGTGCAGTATAATTTACAATATATCGCTATACTAAGCCCCCACGGATTCGCTTACTTTGAATTCGTATACATATATGACTAGTGTTGCCCCACCCACCTTCGCCCGGGTGACAAACTTAAAGTTTCTCAGACACGATCGCAGCGCCACCTATTGGGTCCAATTGTGAATCTAAGCAATTCTTCCACTCGATCACAAAAAAATCATCAAAATCGATCCAGTCGCTCAGGAGGGGTTCAGTCACATACACAAGCACAGAAGAATGATAACTATACAAATACTAAATAAGGTATATTTACCTGTAACCTGTAAAAATATTATTTTTTTCATGTTTTATAGCGTTTATCCGGAAGAGTTAAAAGTTACGGCTAATATCAGCCTTCCCCATTTGATCCTCGCTGGGGACTACGTGGTGATCGGCTCCTTCCAAATGCTTCCAGTTGAGTCTACGGGGAAAATGGCTGCAAATTTCTGTAAGTATTTCATAATGCTTAGAGCCTAATCGAGAAAGACGCGGTGCCGAGGCTAGACTTAGCTTTTCCATCGTAATTATAATAAGTGAGTCAGGATACTATAGAAGAACCGATTCTGCACTCTATTAATTTAAGCCTAATGAACAAAATTACTTTTGACATTATATCACAGGGAGTATAATTATTACTTAGTAATTAGTTACTAAAAAGTTTCGTGCCATCCCGAAGATGGAAGGACGTATAATGTTATCCATATTTTAAGTAAATATATTATATAGGCGAGTTGCAAAGAAAGGTCTGACAGATCTCTGTACTTAAATTGAACGCCGTCTGCTATGTCTGAACGCTGTTGTACTGAAAGCTTATTGGTTGCTGATCATTAAGAAGTGAAGGTCATGACGTAGTTGAAATATCTAACTTACCTACCTTTGTCTTTTGCTAGCACAATGCACAGCGGCGCTGGAAGCTCTTGGTGCAAAAGTTCACAAACGGATGGTGATCAAAGACGCGAATGTGCGCCTGCGCTGCACCGGTCAGGTTAACGCTACTCTTATGGAAGCGCACTCCACAACAGGGGAGATGGGTGAGTACATACACTATTGAGCTGTTAATATCCAGCAATGTTGCTATCCGGTATACTGCTTGAGTGTATCAAATATTATCTTTGAGGAAATAATTTACTTTATATTGTTGGAACGTAGCTATGGCCCCAGACACGTTCAAACAGACTATTCAATAAACTGTAAACTAAATATAAAATCTGCCTCAATAATATTAATATAGATGATAAAATAAAAATAGTCACCTATGTGAAAAAATCTGTGGAAGTGAAAACGATCAGGCTTATACATTTTTAAACCAATTGGCGCTCTGCTCTTTCTGCGTACTCCGAGAGACTCGGTGAGATGTATGATGGTATTTTTTCTATTTACAGAAATGATAACCGAGCATATAGCACAAATGCACTCATCTGAGATAGCGAGAGAGGTGCAGCCTGCCGTGGAGACAGCCCTGGCCATGGTGCTGGAAGACATTGCTAACAAATTCCTCAAACACATCCCTACCAATATGGTATTTCCTAATTAGGAACTATTTTTTATTGAAGTAATGTTAAGAACTGAAAATCTAATAATAATAAGGGATAATGTTTTATTTTATATTCATTATCGTCGTAGATGAGATGCGCAATTAATTTATCTAATTTATAATAATAATAATATAATAATAATAATCTAATTTATTATCAATATATTTAATGCTATGTTAAAAAATATATTTAAACGTAAGTATTTTTTACGATTTGTTTTGGTTTTGATACCCTATACGTTTATTTTTTACTCAAACGAAACTAGTGGCAAATTATATATATTTGGAAAAAAAAAACTAGTAAGAAACTAAGCAAAGTTATTCAACTATATTATTATTATACGTCTAAAAGACTAAAGTACATAAAACCCTATTCATCCCACAAATATCGATCGCCAGCGGGAATCGATCCTGCGAACCCTAACATTACAGTAGTGGAACATAAGACTGTCAGACAAGTGTCAAAAATTGTATATGTCACAACTGAGTATTGCACAAAACGATCAAAACATGAACGAGAATGAAATCTGAGATAGATATCATTCGTTATTGAGAGATAAATTGCTAAAGACCGGATTGAATGAATGAATGTAAGCCCTAGAAAACTCTGGAATCTCCTAGGGTGCTCAATTCATAGCAACAATACATCAATTACTAAGGCTATAGACCATGATAATTCCCTTAGAGTAGTTGTGAAAGACGACTCACCAGCGAAGTGTGTCAATGTGCCGACGGCCGCACGGTCGGCCTACAGCGTTACGTCATTTGTCAATGTAATAGGCACTTGCAACACTACCTTTGTCGACGACCAATTATGCACTCTATTACGGTATGAGAAGAATCAATTCTAGCATAATTTGTCTAAGTATGGGTCGAAGACCTCACAGGAAAAAGTGGTTACACCAAAGTGCATACCGATTGCAGTCACTATTGTAATACACTTGTAATAACATTTAAGGGCTTGTAACGAAATGCTAAGCACAATTTGAGGGTTTAGAACTGTACTAACTCACTCAAATTATTACGCCAAATAGCTCGAGAGGTAAGTAGAGAGAGGCCAGTACTAAAATTGCAAGTACTGGAAGGGCAGAAAAAATTCCATGCGTTTTAAAATGACAGAGTTAAGCTATTTGACGAACATGCTAATGGTTAATGGTTTTGTGTGGAACTCAAAGAAAGTAGGTAAAAACACAAGTATGTATTAGATATAACTAATAAAAACATACAAAATCCTACTAATATTAAAAATGCGGAAGTTTTTGAGCATGTTTGTTTTCCTTTTACAAAAAAAGACAGATGACAAAAGACAGGGAATATGATATGATGAACCCCAGATAACTTGTGCTTATGAAATCTATTTTACGCTATACATGCATCAGGATAAGATATAAGAAGAAATTGTTTTTTTTTATAATTTCAGAAATACGCGTGAGTCATTGGTTTTACAAAAGGCCTTAAAACAACTAGGTCTCTACTATTTATGTCACTAGTATAATATTAGAAATAATTTGGAAATAAAATCTTTATGAAGGGATTCAGAGACCCTGCATTTATACCACGGCCATGGTGGCCGAGTGGTTCGAGCAGTTGCCTGCGACGCAAAGGTCGCAAGTTCGAATCCCGATTGTACCAATGAGTTTTTCTGAACTCAAGTACAGTGATTAGTCACACCACGAGCTTTACGGTGAAGGAAACAGCGAGAGGAAACCTGCATACGTCTGAGAAGAAATTCAAAAGGCATATGTAATAGTTGTGCTTGAGTAACGGCGATGGACTCGCCATCTGTCTCGTTGGCACCTAATATACCTCTGGCGGAAAGTGGGTGTGTGGGTAGCACATATATACATATATAGCACACATATATCTGGATAGCGCAGACTATCAGATTACTTACTCATTCTAACGTTATCATAATTGATGACGTCACCATTCAAATACAGTAATGTAATGGGAAGGCGTGAGGATATAATATATTATATCCTCACGCCTTCCCACAAGGGGCCCCGAAGGGGTAGGCAGAAGTGTATAGGTAATACCCACACACCCACTTTCCGCCAGAGGTGACAGATGGCGTGTCCATTGCCGTTACTCAAGCACGACTATACATACGCCTTTGAATTTCTTCTCAGACGTATGCAGGTGTCCTCTCGATGTTTTCCTTCACCGTTAAGCTCGTGGGTTGACTAATCACTGTACTTGGTACAACTTATTGGTTCGGCCGGTATTAAAACTTGCAATCTTTGCGTTGCAGGCAATTACTCGTTCACCAAAGTTTATATAATAACCATATATAAATTAACGTAATAGCAGTTAAGGTTTTGTTATAACTTTTGTTTTGTGCATAACTTTACGCCGTGCCTACTGAGAAGTGCAGTGTCAGAAGGTATCAAGTTATTAACGATAACAATGGTACAAACAAGGCATCCATTCATATCTATTGGTCTGAGCACAACTGATACGAATCTAGCATTGAACGCTCTCGCTACATCGATTAGATGTGACAGATAAATACGAGATTACTCTTACAAGCTATCAGCACGTTCGGATCGATATTTAAGTAAAGATAATTTTCCATATATTCTATTGTTCAATAGTGTTGTAGTGAATATGTGGAAGTGCATGTGTCTGTTTCTTTGTATGAGTGCTGTCTCCACTGAGAAGAACTTGATTAACTGTAAGTCGTACAGAAGAATGATAATTAATAATTAGTAGTTTTGTTATAATAACATACATTTATGCTTTGATCCTATTGGTTTTTTTCCCCACTACGTGACAAGTGGGCAAAGTTATAGATTCCGAATGCATTATATTCAGAATCTGTCATGTTGGCACCTAAAATATATATCTGGCGAAAACTGGGTGTGCGGTTGCTACTTACACTGCCCACCACCACTTCAGGGACCTTTGTGAGAGGGCGTGAACATATATTATTTATTATTATACCATTCACAATGGTCTACTACTATATATCTAAAATATTACTATATATATCAATATCACGCCTTCTTCCAAGATTCTTCTTACCCAACGGCTAGGCAGAGGTGTAACAACACGGTCCTTTATCGCAGGGGATGCGTATTAAGCCTATTTTAATTCTTGCATTGAAGTATTTTAAATTCGCTAAATCAAGTCGCTTTAAAAAAAAAGTGCGTTATCGTTATTTTGATTCCATATTTCATGTCACTAAGAGGTGCGTCAAAAGTAGGTTAAGCAAAATGACTCATTATGAGCTTCGCTTAAAAGAGTTCTCAAAGACAAAGGCTGCTTTTGAGGAAACCAGTTAGGTACATTGACCGAAACATGATATGAACAACATTTTTCAGTTGGTGGTTTCGTATGTCCTCGAGATGAGAAGGCCCTAGGCCCCTGCCTCAAAGATGTGCTAAACGCCTTCATTCCTAGATTAGCAACAGGTAAGTTCCACTCTCTACTGTTGTTTAAAAATGTAAAGCACCGCGAGCGAGAATTTGGGTGAATTACTTTAAAGTTATTAAATATTGGGTTATTAACTTATTCAACTGATCTATGTAAATCTTGTACATCTCACTCTTAGATATCCTTAAATTATGATGGCAGTAGATCGTCACGAGAAGTACCTAGAAACCGTGAAACCTAGAAAATGCTCACATAGTCAACGACAAGCAAAGTGATGTTTGATTATTGTTTATTGCGATATCAAGTCGGCCAGTAGCCAAGTTAAGTGTCCACCAGTTGGACTAATGGCTGGTCTAGTGCCGTTTTTTAGATTTTGAAATAATCCAATTCATTTGTTTTTTCCAGGACTTCCAGAATTCGGAGTACCGCCATGTGAGCCACTCGTGGTTCCAGCCATTACTGTGAAGCAGTCTGCAGGACCTATTTCTGTCACCTCCACCTATTCCGACGTCACAGTTACAGGACCAGCCAGCATGAGAGTCAAAGACGTTGAGTAAGGACATCCGCTTATACGAATATAGTTTAAAATTACAATAGTCATTTTGGCATTATTAATGAACTTTGCGTCATAGGATAAATTAGGTATAACTTCTTTACCCCGTTCTTAATTCTTCTTAATTCTAATCTTCTTTACCCCGAACACCAGATCAATCGTACCTTTTTAATTGGTTTTACATTGACATTTACCGATGCATCTTCAAATTGTATTTCGTACCCAGTTGCAATATGCAAACTTAAACTAATTTATTACAATATATCCTTATAAGAATCTAATCTTCGAAATAGTTAATTCATATCAATAGGTACTTTTAATATGACAGAGTAAGGGATATCCATTAAAGCAGGTCCATTATATTTTTTTATTAAAGCAGTGCCTTTTGTCTTAGCTATTAGTTAAGGTACTGCCCGAGTAGGGGATATTTAATATTGAAGAGGGAATTTCATTGTACCTTATAGGCTCAACTATTTATCTAACACCTTCCACGGATATTTTTTAGGGTAATGCCATGATTATATATAAAAAAAAATATATAAAATATATATCCTCACGCCTTCCCACAAGGTTCCCCGAAGGGGTAGGCAGAGATGTATAGGTAATACCCACACACCCACTTCCCGCCAGAGATATATTAGGTGCCAACGTGACAGATGGCGAGTCCATCGCCGTTACTCAAGCACGACTATACATACGCCTTTTTGAATTTCTTCTCAGACGTATGCAGGTTTCCTCTCGATGTTTTCCTTCACCGTAAAGCTCGTGGTGTGACTAATCACTGTACTTAAGTTTTTAGAAAAACTCATTGGTACAGTCGGGATTCGAACTTGCGACCTTTGCGTCGCAGGCAATTGCTCGAACCACTCGGCCACCACGGCTTTATGTATTGAAGTAGTAATGTAGAAAAGTATTGTTCTTTCCACAGAGTAAATTCAAGCAAGCACCGAGTAGTTGCCAGGTTGTCCATACCAGAGCTAAGTATGAAAGGCAACTACAAGTTGGCTGGACAACTGCTCATGTTGCCCGTTGAGGGCGAAGGAGAATTTTCAGCTAAATATGGTATTTTTTTATTATCTGTTGTTTTTATGTGTAATATACAGACAGCAGAATAAGTGTTCATGTTCAAAATAAGGTAAAATCTTATCATACTCCCTTTAAAAGATTTGCAAAACAGGTTGTGAGTTGGCGCTCTACAGAAGCAATTGTAGGAACCAGAGACGAGGAGAGCGGAAATGTATGATGTAAAGAGGTTTGTGTTTGAAGGTGACATCGAAGCCACGGTGACCATAACCCTGGGCAGGAGGCCTCGCCCCAACGATGTGGACGCCCTCACATGTCAGCATCTTGATGTCGGATTCCAAGTTGGCTACGCTTCCATGCAGCTCGAGAACCTATTTGGAGGTGATGGGGAACTAGGTAGGTCAAGTGCATACATACATATCATCACGCGGTAGGCGGAGAGAGAGAGAAGAGTGCGCCACTCCTCTCTAGATTTACAGACATCTGATCTTACGGACAAGCTTTTAATTCGGCTTCTTTACTGACGTGTCTGTGTTCCGACTATTGCGTTTAATTTTTGATTTGTAAATATTAATTAACTTATGTGAAGTACTTCTTGAACTTAATTGCAATGTTCAGGTTTTCTGGGCAACGCACGGTGAGTATCACTTCACCCAATTAGCCCAGCGGTAGGGGATCAGGTGTAGTTCCTGCATCGGTTACAATCATATGACCTAATTAATTGCAATGTACGCCTTGCCTTAGTTGTTAATTTTTATGTTTCATAGTGTAAATAAAACATAGTAAGTTTTTGTAGACATTACGTAATAAAAATTGCAAAAGAATTAATATTTAGTGATTTTATTAATTTACAAACACGCAAAGAAGATAAAGATACAAATAAGAAATCTATATCTATATCAATCAGATTAGATGTTTTACCGAAATGCTATAAATAATAATTATTAAGATGTAATTTATGTAAAGTACACATATTTACACTGTATACATAGTATGTGTACATGCCAGAAACAAATGTTTAAAAACCGAGTGGCATAGCGAGCTGAAGTGGAGCGTGTCTGTATAAGCCACCTTATTAGATACCAGCGTTGGGTTGTTTCTTTCGTCGCGTAACGCGGAAGCTACTTAGACCTAATCATGTGGCCTTTCACTAATTATAGTCCATTTCTTAATTACAGGTGACGCAATGAACAAAATCTTGAATGAAAACTGGCAGAAGTTGTCTCAAGAGCTACAAACTCCTATGGAGGAGGCGCTCAGAGATTTCCTCAAGCCCTTAGCTGATCATGCCTTTGGAACTCTTAATGCTGATGACATATTATCTCCGGAGTGAAGAATCTAACTAGAACATTGTCTATGTCCTCTATTAGGATACATATGTTTATTATCCTCTAGCAAACAACCTTCCATGAACCTGATCAAGAAAAACATTAAGTATTCAGAAAAATACTTAATTTGTAGGCATTAATCTTTAATATAAGACCCTAATTTATATATAGTATATTGATTAAATTCTTTGACTAAATTCAATTATGACTTTGAATTGATTGTTTTAAGGATACGTGACCCCATGAGTAGAAAAAAGCCGTGGTGGCCGAGTGGTTCAAATAGTTGCCTGCGACCCAAAACTGCAATTTCGAATCCCGACTGTATCGATGAGTTTTTCTTTTCTGAGTAATTAGTCAAACCTCGAGCTTAACGGTGAAGAAAAACATCGAGAGGAAACCTACATAGGTCTAAGAAGCAATTCAAAGGCGTCTGGTATAGTCGCCTCTACACCTCTGCCTACTCCTTCGGGGACTCTTGTGGGAAGGCGTGAGAATATATTACTATAAGGATACACATTAAACCCAATAAATAATTACTTGTAGTTTAGTATTTATGTTTATTACACAACAATACACACATGAACGTAATTTACTATTAAACTTACACATATTTAATTATGTATAAAGGGTATTTTAAATTATTTTTTAACGAAGTACACGCTTACTTAAATAAATAAACTTAAAACTAAGTACATGCTTTTGAGATTGTTGCCTATACATTAAGCTTTAGCAAAGAATTTACCCCTACATGATCACATGATCACATGAGACGGAGTTTTTACACTACAGTTATATACACTATGTAGAAAACGACGACAGATTATACATATTTTTTTACAACATTTCTATAGGTGGTTTTTGACGTTATTTTCATGGGACTGGAAAATATTGTACACTCATACGGGATGAGTCAAATTCATAATGTATACAAATTATAATATATTAAGATTTTTTTTTATATTCATTTAATGTCAGGGCGGCTTTTAGATCCAAAGAGTTTAAAGAGACTGCTCTGTATGTCATACTCCTAAATATGAGAATAAAGCGTAAAACATTGTATAGTAATGTAATCGTATTTATATAAATAACTGAATGAAAGTTATGAAGAATTCGTAACCTAACGCTCGGGAAATTCACAGCTACTTATTCCTTGCTATCAAATCCCTCTCTTCAAGTGTCAGATTAAACGTGATGCAAAACTATTCTTATATTAGCCTGCCCCAAAACCTGTCTGATTATTGACCAATTACCTGTATGAGTATTATATTACCAGGTCGACTTCAATATATTTTATTTTCGATTTGATATATCTATCTATATATAGGTAAACCAATATGAAATCTTTTCCGTATTCATTTGTTTTGCAATCATCTTCAATATCCCAAGATATAAGTTCTGAGTCTAATAAATATTAGAATCAGATTTATCGTCTTGGTTCATAACCTATAAAAGCCGTGGTGGCCGAGTGGTTCGAGCAGTTGCCTGCGACGCAAAGGTCGCAAGTTCGAATCCCGCCTGTTCCAATGAGTTTTTCTGAACGTAAGTACAGTGATTAGTCACACCACGAGCTTTACGGTGAAGAAAAACATTGAGAGGAAACCTGCATACGTCTGAGAAGAAATTCAAAGGCGTATGTATAGTCGTGCTCGAGTAACGGCGATGGACTCGCCATCTGTCACGTTGGCACCTAATATACCTCTGGCGGAAAGTGGGTGTGTGGGTATTACCTATACACCTCTACCCCTACCCCTTCGGGGACCCTTGTGGGAAGGCGTGAGGATATATTATTATTATTCATAACCTGAGACGGTTTGCAAGTGCTTACTTACGTGGTGTTGTAAATATGATTAAACGACAGATGCGAATACCGTCTTAAAATCATCTTTAAGGTCTGTTTCTTTCGGAGTCAAAAACAATGAAAATCGCTTGTAATTGCGATGCTCGATTTTGAAGAAAAACTTAGAAAAACAAACGAACGGATAAATTAAAGTTAGTATTGACAGATACTTTAATGTGTCGGTGCCATAACAAGAAATGTTTACTTTGGATTTGTTCTTATAAATGGCTCCTAACCACTTTTCTCTAATAATTGTTTTTGTACCATAAGGTAGGAAGGCGGTGTGCGTTTGACAAATTCTGTGAATTAAGGCTTTAGCCATACATCCATGGGAATCTTGGTGAATGCTGCATTGAGGAAGGCTTTGAAGTGCTTGGCTATGGATACTGATGCTGCGGGCCTCATCTCCTCGATGATCTCGGCTGCATTGTTGTTCAGAAACTGGTTCATAGCTTCTCCTGAAAAAACATTAATGATGATAATATGTACAATCTTTAGATCGTAACGTAAATATAAAAATGTTAATTTAAATATAAAAATTCTATGATTCGACCACTTCATATTTGAAAAATACGTTCATATTTGAAACGCATATGCATATTTTAAAATTACATTCAAATTAAAAGATAAACGTTACCGTAGAAAAAAAATATTTGACAGATTTTAGTTGTCTATTTTAAACATCTAGGATGTACGGTGAGGCTGAGATCTACCGTATCTGCCTACCCAGCGACTTGACGTGGTGATGAGACTGTCTGAGACTGAGAATTGATATAAAATTGTTCTAAGGAGAGCTTCTCGCACTTACCAATGACACTACCGTGATTGACAGTATCCCGGACCTTAAATCTTGAGTTCCTCAGCTTGAAGTCCACCAGGAGCCTGTCCGCCGCCATGTACTTGACACTCTCCTTCTCAATCTCCTTGCCGAAGATCTTCGCTATGGCAGCCACGTCGACTGGAACATGGAAGACTCACTTATATTGCTATCATAAATATAGGTATTATTTTTTTTCAACATGTTCCATGCCTTAAGATAGTGTACGTTCTGCCAAATTGTATGACAGTTTGTCGGCATTATTATAATTCTATATAGACTACCTCTGCCCCGCAGTTTCGCCAACGTAAAAAGGAATTCGTTAGTATAATTTTGTCTAAATTTAATTTCGCAACAAAACATGTGCTTTGTGTTAATCCAGATAATGATCTGTTTTTATCCTCAATTTTTTTTTGTATAAAAAGTATCCTATATAAATCCCAACACCTTAGAGAATGTGTATACAAGGTTTCATGGTGATTTGTTAAGTAGTTTTTACGTAAAAGCAGGACAAACAAACAAACTTACATTAACATTTTTAATATTGGTAAGGATAGCTACTAACTAGCTTTGGCATCCGGTTTCATCTGCGGTAAATTTGTTTATTATGCATATATTGTTATTACTGCTCCGCTCTCTTGGGTTTAACTTGATGATTTTATATCTACCTCCTTTCTAAGTAACCGTGGTATCTAATGATAAAATTATTTTTAAAATGTGATAAGTAGAGTACATGAGCGCGTTCAATGAAGCAAACTCTTTTTTACGCGGGAGATCTCGCGGAGCTTATTTAGTCTATTATAGTTAATTTATTGATAAACTATAAGTGTCCTACGGTTTCATCTGTGTAAAACATGATTTTTTGAACAAGCAACGCAAGGGCGTATGTATAATGGTGCTTGAGTTACGGCGATGGTCTCGACATCACGTTGGCACCTAAAATATATATCTGGCGGGAAGTAGGTGTGTGCGTGCTACCTGTACACCTCTGCTTACCCCTGCGGGGACACTTGTTGTAAGGCGATATCAATAAATTGATGCCATGCAATGTGCCAAATTTCATCCAATTACGTCAGGCGTAATTTGATAACAAACTTTGCATTTATAATATAAGGATACGTTTTAAATACTAACTGAACGCGGCCCAGAAGTCGCCCTGTGAGCGCACAGGGAACAGCAGGACCTGTCCTGATACCTCATAGCGACCCGTGATCTCTATGCGGGGCAGCACTAGTCCCATGTCGATGCGGAGCTTGCTCAAGTCTGATCTGGAATATAAGGAACAGCATTGATTATTCAACATTAATCTCATATTACTCATTATTCATAGTTACTGCCATCTTGTTTGAAATTGGAATTTCAAAAGTGATGCGTGTTTTACCGATATAACTTTTTTTGACACCACAAGATGACGCTAGCTGCATTGTAAATTACGCTATAGAAAAGTTATTTACCATCACCAAGTAGGCAATATTTTATATATGATTGTTTGGCTGTGGTGTATGTATGTCTGTAAATTTAACGTACCAGTTGCCCCTCACCACTCCGTTGATACAAATCTCTTCTCTACCCTCGCAAACTTACGTAATTTGTTTATAAGGAAATACAAATAACTATGTTCTATATCATATATCACAACTGTTATTATGCTTGAAATATCATTTACATTAGAATTATTGAATCGGAAATTTAGAATCATATTCAAGACGTAAGGTGAAAATTTGCTCTCGAGCTTCAAATTAGAATTGTCAAATTGGAAGAAATGAAATCGTAAGCAAGCCAAATAGCATTTCATTCTTTTGAGTATTATTTTGTTGCCGTGGTTAGGCTATTATTATATCACCCCGGCTATTATTTTCAACATATAGACATATCATGCCAGCCAGCATCCATATTTACAAGTTTTTTTTTTTTTTTAAGTAAATTATATCTTCATGTAAGGTCATATTTAAATTCTAAAAGGCGTTGCTCTAACGCCTTTTATTGTGATACATTACATTGTTACCGACTAACTTTCGAGTAAATTTTCGACTATAATGAACTGAGTCGCTAATTAAACAACAACAATCGATCCTACGGAGTAGCAGTTACGAAAATGTGATGCAATGTGGCACTGTCTTGAGAACTGGTCAGTTGTAACAAGATTTTTCAACAAATTTACGTCATGATGTAGCATCGTTGGCCGTCTGTTAAAACCTCTTGTAAAGCAATGATTTAATTACTGCGACTATTGGAGTTTACGACATTAATCACCTATCATTATAAATCTTCACGCCTTTCCAAAAGGGCCCCCGAAGAGGTAGGCAGAGATGTTTAGGTAGTGTACCGTAATGGTTTCCGACAGAGATATATTTTGGTGCCAATGTGATCGCCGTTACTCAAGCACGACTATTTTATATACGTCATTGAATTTCTTCTCAAACGTATGCAGGTTCCATCAAGATGTTGTCCTTGACCGTAAAGCTCGTGGTGTAACTAATTACTGTACTTAAGTTCAGTACATTGGTGTAGCAACTTTTCGCTGGATATATTTAGGGGTAATTTTTTATTTATTTAGTTAAACAAATTGTTAGTTACAATCATTGTAAATAAATAAATAGCAAAATATTATAATTAATATTTTGCTATTTATTTATTAACCTGTAGTAGTAATCTACTACAGGTTACTTCGATCCTACTGTACGTTTAAAGTAATGGCAGTGTAAAGTTTTTATAATAAATAAATAAAGACGCCGGTAAAAACCGTTTTTTCATTTCTTGCCAACACTATATTTTTTATGAGTTTAATTTCGTTAAATTCGTGTCCTTTACTATACTGCCAAAGATTGAGGCCAGAAGAAGAGATGAAACATTTCACGATATTCTATTGATTAGTATATTTAATAATAATAATAATATAATATAAAATATTATATATATAATATAAAATAGTATATTTTAAAGTGTAACAAACAAACACGCTCATTATTAAGATTATGTGGTTACTGGCAACTATTAGGCATACTACTAATATGCATACTACAAACAGTGAGTGAGTGCACTTAAGGTGAAATTAATTTACTTAATTAACTTATCTTTAATAATAATTCTTAATTAACTTAATTTACTTAATTTAAAGATACATTTTTACTATCTTAAGGAACATATGGAGGACCACATTCCGAAAACCGAGTAGGAGCTAAGGAAGGTAATTTAGTCTAGAGAGACCTGGCGTTTTACCCTGTTCCCCTATACTTAAGGACTAACGCTGTAACATAATAATGACTGACTATGCTGACGTCAGCTATCTTGACCTTACCGAGGAGCATCTTAATAAACTTGAGCGCCTTCAAAATCTCTGCATATGGTTCGTATTTGGATTACGCAAATATGACCACATTACTGAATTTCGCCTGAAGTAGGTATATGTTTCGTATTTATTTATTTATATTGCTTAGTGTATGTATATTATAGTAATTGTGTATATTTCATCCGCTAAACTATCACACCTACCTTTTTCTTTTTTCTCTATTTCTTTTCTCTCTAACTTGGTTGCCTGGAAGAAATCGCTTTTGCGATAAGGCCGCCTATTTGTGCGTACTACATGTTGTTCTCTGTTTTTTTGTCATCATATTTGTTTTTGTAGATGTGTGTGTACAATAAAGGATTTAAATAAAAATAATAATAATAATAATATTGTTATTGTACACCGAATGATTTGAAAAGAGTAACCATGAGCCGGCAAGGGTTCCTTGCCGGTTCTTCTCCATGGGAACGACCAATCCGAACCGTGCAACTTTTTCGACGTTTTATAAGTGCATCTAGGCCTATGTAAAATAAAATATTTTGATTTTTACCCTCTCTACTAACCAGTGCAAGATTTGGTGTGGTGTGCAAGAGTGATCATATTAATAGAACTCACCTTATTTTAGTAATAGTATAATTACTAGGACCCATAACGGTGATGTTACTAAACGCTGCGGTAACCCTGACTGGTCCAGCCGAGTTCTCCATCACTAGCCGGTCTATGAGCAGGGGCTCGACAGGTGGCACTCCGAGGTCCGGTAGACCTTTTGACAGGTACGGCCGAAGGTGGTTAAACGAGTTCTTGATACATGTATCCAGTTCTGGGTCGCTTCGGCTGCAAGGTAGTATGTACTCGGCTGTAACAAAAAGAGTGGTAAATATACATATCTTGCAAGCAACATTTTATGCCAACACTTCTATGTTTATCTGTATTATAGACGGTGTATTGTTATGAATGTATACTAGCTGTGCCCGCGACTTCATCTGTGTGGAATTAAAAATATATTAAATTCTAAAATAAAAGTAGCCTAAGTTACTCCGTTTTATATCAGCTATCTGCCAGTGAAAGTCCCGTCAAAATCGGCCCACCCGTTTCAGAGATTAGCCGGAACACACAGACAGAAAGATAGACAGACAAAAATAAAAAAAATATGTGACCTATGTGACGTCATCTACTTGATCAGGATAACTGTAGTGTAGTGAGACATAAGGCAAATATTAATTATGTATTTTCTTTCACCGCGGTGTGGCTAGTCACTGTACTTAGTTCAGAAAAGCTCATTGGTACAGTCAGGATTTGAACTTGCAATCTTTGTGTTGCAGGCAACTACTCGCAGCCACACAGCCACTGCGGCTCTTAATCTTATGACTCGTTTGAGCAATTTGTGAAACAAAGTAAAAAAAACTCATTGACACGACGAGCCGGATCACAACACGGCGATATTACCAATTCTGTTGGCACTGTAACCTGCGTTGAACTTGAACGGCAATATATTACACAAGGTCAGCTGTTACTCAAGATATTATATAACTGAAATTGCTGCTGGCGACCCAAAAACCTACTTGTGTGCGATTCATTCTCGAGCAGCGAGAAAGTCACGTGAATTGTAATCGGAGTGAAAAACATTGTGCCTATTGAAGTTTATTTGGCAGTTACTACAACTTTACTTATAAAAATACTAGCTGTGCCCGCGACTTCGTCCGTGTGGAAGTGACATTGGGCAGCACTTTAAATTTTTCATCTAATAATTGTTTTCATCCCCTATTTTTATCTTACCCCCTGAATGGTAAAATTTATACAAACTTTGAATGTCACATTAATGTATATGTAATCAAGAGCCTAAAAAATAAGTTTCAAGCTTCTAGCTTAAAAAATTACGAATCTTCCATACAAACTTTCATCCCCTTACAACCTTTATTCGCATTAAAAAGTTGCCTATATCCTCCCTTAGGCTCTAAACAAACTTTGTACCAAATTTCATTTAAATCGGTTCAGTAGTTTAGGCATGAAAAGGTAACAGACAGACAGAGTTACTTTCGCATTTATAATATTAGCAGGGATGAACCTACTGAGTTTATGGTTACACCCGTGTAAAAATCAGAATTCACTAGCTGTCTCGCCCAGCCTCGTTTGGTTAAAAGTTAAAGTTTCTGAAACATGACCGCAGCGCGGGTCGGGTCCAATTGTGAATCTAAACTATTCTCGTGTCCACTTGAACTCACACAAAATCATCAAATTGGTCTAGCCGTTTTGGAGGGGCTCAGTCCCAGACATAACATTTTTATTATTTTTATGAAACAAAACATAATATGTACCAATACATGAAATAAATTATCTATGTATGTGCCAGATTTCATCTTATACTGTTAATTCCGTGATTGAGTAAAAAAATACACAGAAAAAAATCGAATTTATATTTTAAGAAGACTTTTATACCTCCACCGTTCAATTTCACATAATCTAAGTACTAGCGTACTTGCCATGCTTGTAAATCATAGGAGAATGGATCCAGGCAAAAGTTCTACTTTGCAACTTGCACTTGCGAAACACGCGAACATGCAAGATTCAATTACAGTGACGCTGACTTTCGTAAATCCTATCTGATGTGTTACTAATACTGTGGCTATCTGAGTAAAACTCGACCTACTCCAGGTGCTGACAGATTGAATTACCTTCGGCATTGGTCGATGAAGTGCTGTGTTTTTGGTGTAATGGTGGCGCAAAAGACACATGGTTGACCATGGTAGCATTCGGGCACCAGCTAGGTGTATCGCTCGCACTTTGCCGACCCTATAATTGCGTTGTTATTGCTGCATTTTCTTTCGAGGGGGAAATTTATCTATAGGTACTCAACTGTCCTGCACTTTGCCTCGGCGCTGGCGCTAAATATGTTTTTTTTACCACTGGGGTGGTAACGGCCCGCGTGATGGTAAGCGGTTACTGTCGCCTATGGACGCATTCAATACCAGGGGCATCACCCACGCGTTTCCGACCATGCAGGAATTTCGCCCCTAGTACCCTCGCTGTGCCGTCGGAAGCCCGAGCCATATCGCGCTCCCTCCCACCCTGGGCCCGCGTTGTGTGTCAGCCAGGGCCTCCACCCTGAGTATTCGAAAGCCCGTCAACGCCTCTTACGACATGCATAATATATCATAGCCAACATTCGTAAGCCCTGGCTATTGGGTCGTTCGAGTTGCCTAGATCCTAGCCTTGTCAAAAGTACCGCAACCGGCGAGCATGTATAAGGAGATTGATGAATGTGGATGGAGCGAAAAATTTATTTAATTCTAGAGAAAGCTGGCGATCTACTCTTCTGACCACTTCGTTAAGGACTCAGAAGCAGAGCAGGATATGGAACGAGTTTCATTCCATACTCACCGTAGCAGTACCACGCTACCCATAAGCAGTGCCATTTGGTCAGCTGTAAACTGTGCAAGTATTTTTATCCTTAAATCCGAAAATATGCGAAAACTTCATCTTTCACCTTCAGTGTAAGCAAGGTCAATGCGGGTATTTATTGCATATCTGTTTCTTTGACACACATTTTCATATTTGTAGAAGTACTTATTAGTAATTGTTAGGTTTTGGGTGACGAGAGACGTCAAGAGTACTCGAAGCCGAAATGTTGGAAGAAACTGATGAAACTGGATGAAGTGAAGGAGTTCTGAAAGCAGTAGAGACACCTGGCGCTCTACTCTATCTATAACTCTCTCTCGTCTATATTTCACCGTGGTCAACTGGTACACGAGCAACCACCGGCATTATGCACAGGCACCGGGTGCAGGAAGCAAAGGTATCTCCAACACCTCGAAAGGCATTAATAAGACGACAGTTTCTATTCAAAAACGTGGTGAGGATTTGGGTTCTAATGTCTCAGTTTACGTATTGACTAGTGAGGACATTTCGAAGAGTTACGAAAATCACTGTACAACTATGGAAATAAAATATGTATGGCCCAAATCCGTGCCGTAATGAATTGTGCTCGTATTCGCTCTAAAGCATAACTACGAGAATAGAGCCCTAAATTAAATATGACACACGATTACCACCCGCGTAAAATTTGTCTTTTCTTCTCTTCCCTTGCACAAAGCGGATTAGTATATCTTGAGGTATATGAGTATACATTAAAATAGTATTTGTCCCTAACATTCCGTACAATAAATGGAAATCATCGTGAATTAGTATTCTGTAGTGATCCATCGCTCCGATGTCGGCGCTCGGCACATAAAATATGACTTGGGTCGTGAGGTCACTACGAAGACATTTCGCAAAGAACACACCACGCAACGCCATGTCAAGGCTGCGCCGGCCACCTCACATCAATTCGTGGAACTCGATTTGTATAAACCTACATAGCTACAGTGAATGGGATCAAATAATATATTTTCATACTGAAGATGTGCCCGTAGTTTTACTTGATTTATACGTGTTGAATTCAATTATAATATATATCCTCACGACTTCCCACAAGGGTCCCCGAAGGGGTAGGCAGAGGTGTATAGGTAATACCCACACACCCGCTTTCCACCAGAGGTATATTAGGTGCCAACGTGACAGATGGCGAGTCCATCGCCGTTACTCAAGCACGACTATACATAGGCCTTTGAATTTCTTCTCAGACGTATGCAGGTTTCCTCTCGATGTTTTCCTTCACCGTAAAGCTCGTGGTGTGACTAATCACTGTACTTAAGTTCATTCGGGATTCAAACTTGCGACCTTTGCGTCGCAGGCAACGGCTCGAACCACTCGGCCACCACGGCTTCTATTCAATTATAATTCAATTATTGATTTCATTTATGTCTTTTTTATTAACTATGGTTTGTGTTATTACATAATACTGTAGCTTTTAAAGGTAAAATATTTTAAAACTAGTTTAAGAAGTTATTGAGTTTAATAATTCTTAAAAATATATATATAAGCTGACAAATATTAAAGAAAGAATCTAGAGAGATCTGACACTACTCTCTCTGCCTACCCCGTACGTATATGTATGTATGTACATTCAATCAAATCTTTTCTCTTTAAGGTTCCGGCGACTGAGACTGCAAACTTCTCAAACCGCGGTCCCAGTTGCCAGATACATTTATTAAACGAATAAAATAAATCTATTGTTCAAGCGAAAAGCAGTAACAGTTAATAGTTTGTTTTATAATAATAAAAGAAAGAGCTCTTTGATTCAAAAATATCATAATTATTGTAAATGACATACTAACCCATAATAACAAAGAATAAAAAAACAAAGCCACTCTGCTCAACTTCGGCCAAAATAACTTTACCTTAAACTCAATGGTATTGCCAGATTACGCACCGCGTCTCAAACTAAACTCAGAATGAAATTCCTGTCACGTTCAACAACAATTAAAATTGTATATGGCTCATACAAAAGAAGGAACAAGGTTGTAATATGCTATAAATATTCAGATCAGCTTTCGACTGGCTGAGCTAATCTGGTATTGTCATTTGTCACTGGCAAGGATGAGGCTATGCTGACCGTATAGTAAGTCTTATCTACACTAATATTATAAAGAGGAAAACTTTGTTTGTTTGTTTGTTTGTTTGGTTGTAATGAATAGGCTCAAAAACTACTGGACCGATTTGAAAAATTCTTTCGCCATTGGAAAGCTACATTCACCCTGAGTGACATAGGCTATATTTTCTTTTATAAAAAAAAACTTTGTCCACCCGTGCAAAGCCGGGACGGACCGCTAGTTTATAATATAACTAATATCATAAAGGCGAAAGTTTGGATGTTTATTGCTCTTTCACTCTCTTAGCTTAACATAATCAATATATTCTTTGGTTAATTTAAATTTAAATTCACAAATCTTTAACTGTTACGAGCAAACCATTTTTAAATAATTTTTTTAGCTTTAAGGTTTTCCTGCATAAGTACTGTTATACGGTTTCCTATAATTGAGGAATCACAATTTTTTTTATAATGTAGCTCTTAAGAATGTTTTGTGTATTTCTTGTTGGAAACTCTAATAAATAATACGGCTGAACCGATTTGACTGAAAGTTAAAATGGTTATGGCTTATACCTAGGATTAGGACATACGCTACATTTTAATCCCGAAAAATACATAAGCTACTTTTTTTTAACTACACGCGGGCGAAGCCGCGGCCAAAAGCTATAGTATATTCGTCATACGTCTTCGAATTTCGTTGCCGTACCGAGATGTAGTGACACTGTAATACTTAGGTTCTGACCACACGACCACCACGGCTCTAAGTCAAAGCATATAAAGTCTAAATTAAAATGATCTCAAGGAAAAATAATTCTCAAGCGATACATTTTATTGTATATTATCAGTATTGGCCCGAAATAGTCATAATATAGAGATAATTATATGAACCCAACAATATTTTTTAGTAATAAACATTGAAGCATTGGCACGCAATAACTTTTAATTGAAGTTTACTAATTGGTGGGGTCACGGACCTTTTACGCTGTGCTAACACGTGGTCTTACCCAAAAGCGATATAGTTACAACGTGATTCTCAATTATAGGCATCTGTAAAGTAAAAGAGTAAAACAATACGTAATTTAATATGAGCTTATTCAGGTATCAAGGTGAACGGAGATATTAAGAATAGTTTATTTTACTATTGTGAATGTTAGGGATTGTTTTCCATACAAGTTTAAAGGGTCAATAGCATTTTAGCAAATGCCATGGTGTGCAAATATAGGTACTTAAAAATATTGTTTATTAATTTTTAGATTTAGATTAAGAGCCGTGGTGGCCGAGTGGTTCGAGCAGTTGCCTGCAACGTAAAGGTCGCAAGTTCGAATCCCGACTGTACCAATGAGTTTTTCTGAACTTAAGTACAGTGATTAGTCACACCACGAGCTGAACGGTGAAGGAAAACATCGAGAGGAAACCTGCATACGTCTGAGAAGAAATTCAAAGGCGTATGTATAGTCATGCTGGAGTAACGGCGATGGACTCGCCATCTGTCACGTTGGCACCTAATATACCTCTGGCGGAAAGTGGGTGTGTGGGTATTACCTATACATATAATTATAATAATTAAATTTAATATAATATATATAATTTGGTCTAGAAACGTCCGCCTAGGCCCTTCCAACACTTTCATTCACACTCGCCTTATACACTTTTTTCGTCAATCGTTCTTCATTCATTCTCTCGACATGGCCAAACCATCTCAGCATACCTTTCTCAATTTTTGTCACTACATCTTCTTTCAGACAACAACGTTTCCTTATCTCACTATTTCTTATCCTGTCACTCAGCTTAACTCCTATCATACTGAGTGAAAACCATACGTTATTAATTAGTAGTCAAACCACGTCATTGTTAATGCAATTTGCACAAAGTGCTTGAGACTATGAATAGCTTGGGTGTCTTTGTGAGTACCCTGAATACGCATTGCTTTCAAATCTAGGCATTACCTAGTACTTGTATGTGATTACTAAGCTCGTTTGACTCTTGGACCTATCTCTCTAGAGGTCGGTATTACACCGCACTTAATATTGATTGGGACTTCTAGGAACCAACAAGTGTGTATGAAGAGACTTGAATTCGAATGAAGATAGAGAGTTGTACTCTCTGTGCCTCTCCAGCGCTCTAGGCTCAGTCAGACAAATATCAGTCAGTAATAGTCGGCTGTCTGGTCTAGTGGTTAGAGGTCCTGACTGCGAATCTTGGGGTCGTGGGTTTGAATCCCGCTGCGGGCAGATATTTGTGTGATGAATACGAGTATTTGTACCTTAGTCTTGGATGTACTATGTATTTGTGTATATATCTATCTATATAAGTAAATATATCGTTGCCTAGTTACCACAACACAAGCTTTGCTTAATTTGAGACTAGGTCAATTTGTGTGGAATTGTCCCAGGTATTTATTATTTATCTTATGAGACATAACCCAGTATGAGCGTAGTCAGAAATCATAACAAGTCAATGTTTGCCGTCCCTGGCTATTTCGTCAACGGAACCAACTTGCTAGTTGGACATGACCTTGGCACGAATGGCTTATCTCAGCGAAGACAATACAACACTGGTAATTGCGCCAAAATGTGTGAACGCCCGTGTACACCATTTCAAATAAATTACTAGGCCAATTACTTGCTATGTCGGCCATTTTGATTATACTCGGTATACCTAACACACGAATAATCAAGAGATTTCCTAATTGTTGCGCATTTCTGTTACGTCTATTACGTATTTATGTATTTATTTTTTACGCTGCTCTCACGCTGATATAAACTTCTCACCTACCTATTGTAGACAAGTGATTATCGCATCGTATTTCCAGTGGCAATGTGCAACAGATACTTTGGCATCGTGAGCGATAAGCTACGGTAACCGCTTCCCATAAGGTGGGTGGCGGCTAGTTTGCCACTCTTGTGAAATAAAAAAATAGATCGAACGAATACTTGTATACCATAGTCCTCGATGTCTTATGTATATTTGCATGATCAAATTGCAAATGTCGGTGAATTGAATTGTCAGAAATAGTATGAAAGCTATATATAATCTTATTTGCATGATAAAATTGTCCGTCCAATTGAATTGTCAGAAATATATAATATGTCATCACGCCTTCCCATAAGGGTCCCCGAAGGGGCAGGCAGAGGTGTATAGGTAATACCCACACACCCACTTTTGGCCAGAGATATATTTTAGGTGCCAACGTGACAGATGGAGAGTCCATTGCCGTTGGTCAAGCACGACTATACATACGCCTTTGAATTTCTTCTCAGTTGTATGCAGGTTTCTTCTCGATGTTTTCCTTCACCGTAAAGCTCGTGGTGTGACTAATCACTGTACTTAAGTTCAGAAAAACTCATTGGTACAGTCTGGATTCGAACTTGCGACCTTTGGGCCGCAGGCAACTGCTCAAACCACTCGGCCACCACGGCTCCGTCGTGTTCATCACAAAAATATCTTCCCTCAGCGGGAATCGAACTCGCGACCTCGAGCTTCGCAGTCTGAACTCTGACCACTAGACAAGATGGCCGTCGAAGTAATAGTTTGTAGAATGTAATATTGTACATATTGCATGTATGTGTGGACTAATTAAAATCAGCATCCTTAATACGATTCATACATATACTCATCAATATTATAAATCCGAAAGCTGTAAAGAGTAAAGAATCAAAGGAGCGGCTGAACGGCATTTGATGAGCTACGGCACAAAGATAGATTTTTTGCTGGAATAACACACAGTTTACATTTTATTACAGAAAAAAAATAACTTTACGCGAGGGAAGCCTTAAGGCACTTCTAGTATTAAATATGTAATACTATATATATATATATATATACTTTATATTACGTTCTAGTAATAGATCCTGCGTAGAGCCGCGCTGCATCAACTGAATTATTATTTAAAGCATGATATAATTGTTCGCTAACACATACTCTTTGTGTTCCAGCGGCCCTCTGTTCATATATGACGAGTATATTAACCATGCCGTGGTGGCCGAGTGGTTCGAGCAGTTGCCTGCGACGCAAAGGTCGCAAGTTCGAATCCCGACTGTACCAATGAGTTTTTCTGAACTTAAGTACAGTGATTAGTCACACCACGAGCTTTACGGTGAAGGAAAACATCGAGAGAAACCTGCATACGTCTGAGAAGAAATTCAAAGGCGTATGTATAGTCGTGCTTGAGTAACGGCGATGAACTCGCCATCTGTCACGTTGGCACCTAATATACCTCTGGCGGAAAGTGGGTGTGTGGGTATTACCTATACACCTCTGCCTACCCCTTCGGGGACCCTTGTGGGAAGGCGTGAGGATATATTATATATATTATTATTATTGTTGTTATTAACCATAAGCGAAGGTTTTCGTTTTTACTGTCGTACTATACACATGGTGAAGGAAAACATCGGGAGGAAACCTGCATTCGATTGAGAAGAATTTCAAAGACGTGTAGTCGTGCTTGAATAACAGCCTAAATATATCTTCAGCGTACGATGCTGTCAAACCTCGGCCTACCCGTTCGGAAACCTTTTAGGGAATGAGTGAAGATACTATAAGTATATATAGATGAGGCTTTTTCTAACATTTATTTGTTTTATGCTTTATGATCAATAGTTTCGAAAAACACTTTTGATCCTTTCATGAAACCCGCTAGTGGTTAATATCGCAACCGTATTGCGAGGTGTTAAAGGTTAATTTTGAGCAGAAATTCGCGGTTGCCCAACTCGCGCAGTTTCATCACAGCTTGATGGTAACCGTACTATATAAGATAGAACATTTCATAATACAATTTGAATACAATCATATGCTTTGTGAATTTGAAGTATTACATTATTTTAAAACATCGAGAGGAAACCTGCATAGGTCTGAGAAGAAATTCAAAGGCGTATGTATAGTCATGCTTGAATAACGGCGATGGACTCGCCATCTGTCACGTTGGCACCTAATATACCTCTGGCGGAAAGTGGGTGTGTGGGTATTACCTACACACCTCTGCCTACCCCTTCGGGGACCCTTGTGGGAAGGCGTGAAGTAATATTATATTATTATTATTACTTATAAACTATTCTTAGTTAAGACTAGATTTAACTAAAATATTTACTGTACGATGCACCTATTTCAATAGAATATTTCCTTAATACTTTTTATTTATTATTAAGTTTTATTGTTCAAGGAATAATTGATATCAATAATAATAGTGACACAAAAGTAGTTGAGATGTTATTTTAAAAATTAAGTTAGTTTGTTTAGAAATGAAGTTAAATAAGAAAAACTCTTTTCGGGTTTCAAACTGTTCGACTGTTCGAATATCTCGGCCTATCCTACTCCCTTATTAACTCCCTCTTAAAAAAAAATCAAATTACGAACATAACTAAGCCAGACCTAGTAACACGCAAGCGACTCAGGTGGAACAAGTTGTATTATGTATGTTATGTCAGCGCAAACAAAGGCGGCGGCTTGGTCAACTACTTATGTATGAGCTAATATTATAAATTGAGTAATTAAACGCCGTCGAAAAGCACTGGGCCCAAATATCTCACTATAAGCCCAAAATATCCATTGAATTAAGAAATAATAAAATGATTATAAAAGTTGGACTTGGCATAAAAGTGCATGTCCTGTGCATTGTTTTATACATTTAAAACTTAAATACTCTGTTTAACCTTTTTTCTTCTACATAGGAAGTTAATGGCATTTAATAAAATTGATAAATGGCCAGTCACAAAGATTGCGTCAGAACTTGGCTTGGAGGGCATAGATAGGATCTTTAAGGTTTATTTAAACATATAGAATAATTAAACTTATTAGCACTTAGATCAACTTACGCGTCGTGAGTGCATTGTCTTCCGCAGCTTCCCCGTTGCGGCAGATCACAGTCAAGCATAATATCAGGAGAGATAAAATGCAACGTCCTGTCATCGTCATATTTTTTAATTAAATACTTTTAGTCAGAGCGAGATGAAACGTGATTTATTTAAATTTATTTCTTTTTTTTATATCGTATCAATAATCCATGATTTGCAGTCACACAAAACTTTAGAATCACTGTTCGTTTTTCAAAATAGTTTCGAAAATTCGTATTTTTATTTGCCGCGTCCGTTGTCCGGAGGTTTTAGTGGGCAATAGGCGCGGTGGTCGGTCGGACGGACGCGCGTCTCATTTCGTTTGAAGTGAAAGCAAGGGACGATGTGTTTTATTCACGGACGATTTTCGTCATTCCTCTGTAGCTCCCCACTTTACCATCAAATTATTTACTAACACCACGTGCAAAATGAATATGATATGATGTATTATATAGCGTGATGTTGAGTTATAAAATATACGGCATTATATACAGCACTATATTGTGCCTTGGTACTTGCTTACAGGCCTATTTGTGATCATTTAGGGGAAGGCCATCGAGCGAGAAAATCTGAATATTATTTTGGAGAACAATGTGAAAATTTACAAGATAGATATGTAAGAAGATTGAAGGAATGGAAGGTCATATACCACGGGCAGAGCGTTTGCGGAAGGAAACTCCTTTGAAACCGCGCACTGAGAGACCTATGTGGCTACGAGGTATGGGGACGAATTCGTCAATCGGTGCCCTGTCCATTAATTAGATTTTCAACATTTTTCTGTCGCACTATATTTCGAATGTTTGAACTCATTTTAATCATTTAATTTATTTAATTGTTTCAAGAAGTGCCCAAGCTTCTAAGTTGTACAGAAAAATGGGAAAACCCCATCGACAGACATTGCATGCATACACGATGAAGGAAAACATCTAAAGAAAATCTATATACGTCTGCGAAGAAATTCAACGGCGTATGTATAGTCGTGCTTGAACTGGCGGAAAATGGTTATGTGGGTACTACCTATACTAAACCATTAATGTATGAACTTACCTATAGTATAGCCTGCTCTTGTCATATATATTATTTAGTAAAGATGTAGCTTTCTAATGGTGAAGTTCTAAAATCGGTACAATAATTTTTGAGTTAAAACATAACAAACAGACAGGCAGAAGAGAAATCTAATGTTTCCTCTTTACAATATAATATCCGCCGCCAGTAAAAAAACGATTGTTTACAGAAAACTAAAGAGCTACACATTACTATGTACATTTACATTTCAGATAACTTTTTCGTAATAATCCGATAACAAGCTCAAATAAGTAGATGAACTTGTGTTAAGGTTAATTGATACTTATTATGTTAATTGTATCATAATTTCGGTAACTGGGCGCCGGTAAAGGCGAAAATGACCTCTAGGACTTGGTTATATAAAGCAATTTAAATTCTTTATCAAATATATAACAGAATCGAATACAAGGGTGACATTGGTGACAGGGTGACATCCGAAGCGTAGCAAGGTAACCAAAGGCCCTGGGGCCAAAAATAAACTAAGACCCCAATTAAACTATAAAAAATCGTTTGTTCCGAATTGACGTACTCCAGATTCGCCATAATCCAGATTCGTCCGAGGGGCCTCCTGAGCTTACAGGCCCCGGGGCACTGCCCCGTCAAACCCTCCGGTAGCTACGCCACTGCATTCCAGTCCCTATTTAGAGTTGACAGAAGAAGACGAAACCAACACTCGAAAATGCGAGCATCAAAAGTACTAAAACGGTCATGTATGAAAAGACTGATGAATGTGAATGAAACGCAAGAGGTGTGTAAGTGTAATGAGAAATAGGTCTCCACTCTTTCTACCTACCCCGTGAGTATGTATGATACGTATTAATTACGTTCAAACCCACAATTTGTATTTCAATTTTATTTAGTTAGCTACTCATTACTGTTTATCTGACCAGCGGTCATTACTTCAACACACCAACCTATAAACGTTCAAACATTGACGTTCCCTAGTGTCTGGGATGAGATACATTTCGTTATCTCAGTTTTTAGCAAGTTTCTCACAAACAAACCCGGCAATGTATCATTAACAAGGCATCATTATCTTAATGTTAATGTGTTGTTTGTATAATATTATAATAAATGATAATTGTAGATTTATACATTATACACGATGTCCACTACTCATCTTAGTTAACTAGTACATCTCGGCAGCCGACCGCATACACTCGGCACATGTAATGGTCATGTGTGATAACAGTACCTAGTGCGGATATTTATTAATATTTTTTTGTGATTTTAATATAATTAATAATAATAATAAATATTCAAAATGGGTTTCAATTTCTCTCGAAGACAGTGGCTGACAATTATAGTTATATCGATAGCTGACTTCTGTAATGCAATTTGTGTTGCTTTACAGGCGCCATTTTATCCTCAGGAGGTTCGTACTTAATTTTATATTCTTACATAAATATATAAAAGATCCTCACGCCTTCCCACAAGGACCCCGAAGGGGTAGGCAGAGGTGGATAGGTAGTACTCACATCCACACGTTCCGCTAGAGCTATATTTTAGGTGCCAACGTGACAACGAGTCCATCGGGGTAGGCAGAGGGGTTATAATGTGTTTTTTTAACCGATATTTTTTCAGTATTTTCAAAAGAAAAGTCTTAGGTACTAGGTTTTCTTCTGCGTGAAAAGGTTAAGATGTTCCAATAAAGTAATAGATCAGTAGATTTTCTCAATTATCTTAATAAATTCCCTGCACTTGTGTACTTTATTAAGTGCTTCATTGCATATTTCCTGGAAAATGTAACACACAATAGTAGCTGTCTCGCCATGCTTCGCTTGGGTGACAAAAATTAGTTCCTGAAACACAATCGCAGCGCCACCTATCCAATGAATCTAGACCATTCTCGAATCGACTTTAGCACACAAAAAAAAATCTTCAATATCGGTCCAGCCGTTTAGTAGAAATTCAGACATACACACGCAAAGAAGAATCTTAATATATATTTATAAAGATTTTACAACAAGGAGTAGTAATAAAAATAATATAGTAGCCATATCATCGATGGGGCCTCCTCGTTTTTCAACAGTTAGGTATACCTGCCCCTTATTGTATCTTCGGCGTAAGACGGTACCTACTATTGGTAACTTTGCCTACCTTCGGAGACCATTGTGGGAAACGTAAAGCTATAATATACATAAATATAAAACATATGGAAAGGATGTGTGGGTGTGAGGAATTCTAGAGAGAACAGCGCTCTACTCTCTCTGCCCAACCCTTAGGTCGCGGCGTGATGACATTTATGCATGTATGTATTGCCCGGCTAAGTAGCAAAAGTTCCCGGAACTCACGCTACGAGAGTCAATACAAAAAAAAAATTGTATGTATATGTTTTTGATTTTTTTATAGATTTGCAAACGTTATTAATTTTGATTTGAGACTTCGTTAAATCGGGTACATTACATTACAGTACATTGCCAAGATACAATATTTTTAAAATAAATCCTAAATAACTTAATTAAGTTAATAGTTTGAAGTAAATAAATGGTGCTGGACTCACGAACGGGTAGTGTGCCTGATAACCTCGCGCGCAAAAAGTCGCCCGCTATCACTGCTCGCTAAACAGTCGTTAGGCGCTCACGTTATCTCAACTGTCAGTTCCAATAACCATAGTACAGTGATTAGTCACACCGCGAGCTTTACGGTGAAGGAAAACATCGAGAGGAAACCTGCATACGTCTGAGAAGAAATTCAAACGCGTATGTATAGTCGTCCTTGAGTAACGGCGATGGACTCGCCATCTGTCACGTTGGCACCTGATATGCCTCTGGCGGAAAGTGGGTGTGTGGGTATTACCTACACACCTCTGCCTACCCCTTCGGGGACCCTTGTGTGAAGGCGTGAGGATATAATTTTGTATTAATAATGAAAAGAACAGAACAGGGTCAGCAACCTGCGAACAATTCACCTGTTATTGCAATATAGAGGTGGCGATAGTCGCGTACCTTTAGAAGGGTCGAAAGGCTATCCCCACCTTAGTAATTAAAAAAAACAGAGCATACTTGAAGCATAGCGTTTTCTAAAGCACTGATAACTTTACTTCAGGAATGTAATACATAAAAAACAATATAAGACAAATTTTTATCAATTACTTATGTACTTAGGAATTAACACCTTCCAACAAGGGTTGGAAATACTAATGTGAAAGGCGAGTCCATCGCCGTTCCTTAAGCACGACTGTATTCTATGTCTGAGTTTCTTCTCAAGCGAATGCAGTCTTCCTCTCGGTGTGTACCTTCACCGTAAAGCTCGTGGTGTGACTAATCACCTAAGTACCTAATTAATTTCGGATTACTTTGCTACCGTCATTACCCCAAAATACTTTAATTACAATGTTAATTACTATGTAATCAATGGTGGATTTCCTAAATAGTTCAAAATGTACGTATATTTAACTGCCATCCCACTAGTATACACTTCTAGTATGTTCTTAATGCTTCTAGCACAAGGAGAACTCTGTTATCTTAATTCTTATCATCGTCCCAGAATACGCCAAGAGCGTAAAGGGTAAGCTGTCAATCAATGTTAACCCTGTTGCGATTCGTCTCGAAAGATATAGATAAAAATCTGTTTTGATCGAGGAAAATCGCCTTGAACTATTATGGGTCAATAGCGTTCACCAGAAGCTTCGCCAGCAAGGAGATTGGGAAGGCATAACAATAGGTACCAATAAGCGCTTATGTAGAGTTCGCTTCGATAGGGATTATAGGATATCAACAATTTAGTTTACTTACTTTTTTTATTATTACGGGCCGTGGTGGCCGAGTGGTTCGAGCAGTTGCCCGCGACACAAAGGTCGCAAGTTCGAATCCCGACTGTACCAATTATTTTTTCTGAACTTAAGTACGGTGATTAGTCACACCACGAGCTTTACGGTGAAGGAAAACATTGAGAGGAAACCTGCATACGTCTGAGAAGAAATTCAAAGGCGTATGTATAGTCGTGCTGGAGTAACGGCGATGGACTCACCATCTGTCACGTTGGCACCTGATATACCTCTGGCGGAAAGTGGGTGTATAGGTAGTATCCACACGAGGACATTCCGCCAGAGATATATTTAAGGTGCCAACGTGATGGCGAGTCCATCGCCGTAACGTCAAGCAAGACTATACATACGCCTTTGAATTGCTTCTCAGACGTATGCATGTTTGCTCCAATAATGTACCTTCACCGTAAAATCTCGTAGTGTGACTTACTCATTAGGATTCGATCTTTCAATCTTTGTGGTGCAGGCAACTACTTGAACCACTCAGCCACCACGGCTCTACCATATGCATATATTTTATTTTAAATTTGACTTTGTTATTAGCATTCAAACAAACGGCCTCTTTATAATACTTAGCATAGATAAACGGCTGTTTTAATCTATATAAAAAATATATTTTTTTATTTCCTAGGCAGAAAAAAAAGGTTGCACCGCAGCAGAGTATGGACTTGTATTCGGTATATTTGAGCTTGTGGTGTTTCTGGTGAGTCCCCTGTACGGAGCCCACCTCAACCGCATAGGACCGAAGCTGCTTTTCAACGGAGGCATACTCACTACGGGTACTTGTGCGGTACTATTCGGGTAAGGATATTATTCACAAAGGAATGCATACTATTTTTATAGTTAGTATATGTTTTGTCGTCTCACAGTATGCTGGCCCTAAACGATACAAATCCCGAGGCATTCGTCATCAGCGACTGATATGCGAGTAAAAAGTACTTATATTAATTTAAGAGCCGTTTTGGGCGATTGGCTCGAGTTGCGTGCAACACAAAGATTGCATGCTCGAATCCCGACTGGACCATTGAGTTTTTCTGAACTTAAGTACAGTGATTAGACAAACAATGCGCTTTGGGGTGAAGGCAAACATCAAGAGGAAATCTGCATACGTTTGAGAAGACATTCAAAGGCATATGTATGTATAGTCGCGCTTGTACTCCAGTTTGAGCAGGGACTATGGTTTAATTGTTAGAAATAGTAACATTTACAATGTAACTAGCTATTGTTCTAATTTCCAAGCTTATTTCCAAAGCGTTAATTGTTTCACAAATCGGTCATGTATGGGAATTTATGAGTTAAGTTAATTGTACTGTGTATTGCTTAAGATCCTTCCGAAAGAGCAACCAGCGTGCGTCAACTGCATTCTTTGTTACTAGTATTTGTAATAGACCTTGCATATTGTTTTAATTGATATCAGGATTACTTAACTTCATTAATGCCCTCGCAAGGCCCTCTTAAAGGGGCACCTATTATTAGACCTACGGAAATTTTTTGAGCAAACAATAGATCTTACTTAATTTTGACAGACTTAAAAAAAAAAATTTTTTTAATTAAACTTCTTAGGTGCTCACCAAAAAGCCTATAAATCGTAGGTTTTTATCACTTTTCTTTTGTAGTATATTTTGCTACCAACATTACAGATGGCAGCTTGGTGCCATCCGATTTTTTCTTAACCTTTGCAGTTATATGTACCTAAGCAGATTCCTCACAATTTCTTCCATAAACTCGTATGAGGAAACACTTAAATCAGAGGAAAACAAAATTATTCAACCATACCGTTACTTACTTATTTTGATACTTTTTCAGGTTACTGGACAAAGTGGAAGGACATGTCCCGTTCATAACGCTGAGTTTTGTGATAAGGATAGTAGAGGCGATGGGCAATGCCGCTTTCCTGACCGCCTCCTTCGCTATCATCGCCAAGGAATTTCCCGACAACGTGGCGACCATGTTTGTATGTATTTATTTTATCCTAGTTCATATGCATTTATACCATAAAGAAGTAGAAGTGAAAAAACTCATTACTACAGACCGCCGGAATTCGAATCATCAATTTTCATTTCCCGAGTGAGTTCAATCACTCGGTCTCTATGACTGTTGGATTGCTGGAAACTCAAATCGAATCTAAATACTTCATTCCTTATAAAGAAAGAAGATTTGTAGCATTGCAATATAAAATCTATAGGCGCTGTTATATGAAAATTCCGTTTGCTAATTTGTTTTATTTTATTTAAGGCATCCCTTGAAACGTTCTTCGGTTTTGGTCTCATCGTCGGCCCCACTTTAGGGGGCGCGCTCTATGGCGTCGGGGGCTATAGTCTTCCGTTCGCAGTCCTGGGCGCTGCTCTGTTCTGTGCTGCTATCATGAGTTGCGCCGTCCTGCCCAGGAACCATGATGATGAAGACATGAAAAATACCGGCCGTGAGTTAAGTGTTATATTTACGAACAACAATAAGTATTTTGAAAGACTGGCGGTTGATTCAAAGTTTGTTAAAAACAGTAGCCGTGGTGGCCGAGTGGTTCGAGCAGTTGCCTGCGACGCAAAGGTCGCAAGTTCGAATCCCGACTGTACCAATGAGTTTTTCTGAACTTAAGTACAGTGATTAGTCACACCACGAGCTTTTCGGTGAAGGAAAACATCGAGAGGAAACCTGCATACGTCTGAGAAGAAATTCAAAGGCGTATGTATAGACGTGCTGGAGTAACGGCGATGGACTCGCCATCTGTCACGTTGGCACCTAATATATCTTTGGCGGAAAGTGGGTGTGTGGGTATTACCTATACACCTCTGTCTACCCCTTCGGGGACCCTTGTGGGAAGGCGTGAGGATATATTATTATATATTATATTATATTATTATTATATATAAAAACAGTTTTTATGAAACTTTATAAAATTATTGAGTTATGAAATACTTACACTTTGGGACTTATGATGCGCTATTTAAGTCCACCACTGGGCGTAGACAGGCCAAGTTTTCCGACCAGTCACTAGTACTCCGTATTCAGCCGGACCTGGCTGGCGTAGGTCCAAGGACAAACCTCATGATACCTTCGACATTTTTTTATAACATAATCCAACATTAGTACTTCTTATGCCATATGTATATATCATTACCATTATAAAAAAAACTATATAATACGTTAATTCCCACAGCGACAATGTTCACGCTACTCAAGATCCCTGGCGTCGTTCTAGCGGCAGCGAGTATCATATCGACCAGTATGAGCATTGGATTCTTGCAGGCGACGCTCGAACCGCACTTAAGACAGGTATCCCTATCCATTCTATCTTTAAGAAGGTCCTTTAGAACTGAGCACCGGTGCTCTAAGTCTAAACAAGAGACTGGAGAAGTCAGCTTATAAGAATTTATTTTTGTAATAACTCCGCGTTCGCCTCACCTGATACAATGAGAAAACCTAAATTAGGACTCTCATTAACAAAGGTTTACTTAATTCATACATATACTAATGTGGCTCGCATAAGCAGCAAAAGGGAGCTGATTGAAACTTTAGGTAATTACAATTACCTCCAATCAAATTAATTAAATATTTAAGGAAACAGAACAGAAAAGAAACAGAACTCGAAACCAGGACGGTTTCGTTTTTATTTAATTTCCTCTAGTATTTTAAATCCTGGGAACTATTGCTATTTAATCGGCCAGTGGCGTGACGGACGGCCAGACGGACATACAGCCTCCAACGACATTCTTATGCTACTCATCACAGTAGAAACCCCGTCTATAGGGATAGGCTAAGAGCGTTGCTAATTTGTGAACAAGGCTGGACTTGCAGATTGGGAGTTAATTAGGATTTATTCGAATATGGCCTTGATTACGAGGACATTCACTTCAAATTTTAAATGACACCCCTCTTTTCGCCTGACATATATTTAGGTGTCGATGTGATAAATATTCGTTGTCGTTTCTCCTGCGTACGTCTGTTAATTTGTTCCGAATTATATGCATGATTTTTCACGATGTTTTCTTTCAAAGCTCGTGGTATGATAATTGGATAAATCTCTTTTCTCCAGTTCAAATTCTCTCCCATGATATTGGGAATGATGTTCGTGATCAACGGCGGGGTGTATGCGATATCGGCGCCATGCTGGGGCTGGTTATGTGACCGTCCTTCCATCAAACCCAAGTACGTCACCATCGTCGGCTGTGTGTTCGTCGCCAGTGCATTCGTTCTCATTGGACCGGCACCTTTTATAGATATGCCAACGTAAGTATCCTTGCTAATATTATGAATGCAATTTATTTTTTAAAAGAAGACTTGTCACCTCAAGTCCTCTTGCTACCTGAGTTTTATTGCGAACAAGACTGCCCATATGCTTATATTATATTAAATAATAAAATATTTTAATTAACAATCACGAAAACAATTTCAGGACATTATGGATGTCAATAATCGGTTTGGTTCTACACGGTCTGGGCATGGGGAGCCAATTGGTTGCGTCATTCTCGGACGCCCTCGGCACTGCAATGTAAGTATTTCAGACCTTTTCTTTTCTTTACTATTTATTTAGACCTGTATTGATCGAAAATACAAGTTTTGCTTGGCAATAAGGACACTTCGGGTAGGTACAGGAACTCTAACCATTGGCAACAGGACCAGTTGAAAATATTTTAACATACCTTTAAATATCGTTCAAAGTTCAAAATGTAATGCAAATTAGTTGTTACGTCCCAAAGGCTTTTTTTAACCGACCCATATTCAACTTTTTCGATCCGTGTTCATCGGTTCAAAATAACAGTTTCTTTTGTCGGTGCATCATGTTCTTTTCTTTTTCAGAGCTAGCGGGCTGCCAAATTCTATTGAGACTTATGGCTTGGTATCTGGAATGTGGACTTCCACCTTCGCCCTAGGAGCCTTCATAGGACCTACTGTTTCGGGCCTGCTATTTGATTCCATCGGCTTCCGAAGTTCTACTCAATTTATAATGATTCTTCATATTGTTGTGGTCAGTTAGCTCTCCTTTAAATTAAAAGCACGTGCCTATTTTACTGCACACCTATATAATATGCTTGTAATTCAAATGCTGTAGCGATGACCACAGCACTTGTTTTGGCGAGTTGTAGACTTTTTTCTTATATCACAGTAGCACAAATAAAAACAACAGTTAACTCTTTGTTTCATAATATTTGGAAGAACATATAGAGCGATCCAGCCAGCTATGATATTTCTTGATGATTTGTAACCCCAAGCTACTGAGCCACGAGTAAAAAGCATTCTTTAATATTTCGTAGTGATTGAGCCACCAGTGATCCGCTGGGCAACCGTTTTTCAATCTTGGAATTTATTAGATAGCCAGATCAAAAAAAATGTGTCTCTGGGGCGACAAAGAGCACTGGACAAATAAGAAGGAGAATTAGCATGAGAGACGCCAACAAGAATCTTTTAGGCTAATCCGTAAATTATTCACATATACATATCATCACGTTCCTAACGGGGTAGGCAGAGAGTATAGAGCGCCAGTTCTCTCTAGACTTACATACCTCTTTCGCTTCGTCCACATTCATCAGTCTCTTCATACATGCTCGTCGGTTTCGAGTACTCTTAACGTTCCCGTCCTTCAGAGTCCGATCTATTTGATCCAGGTAGTTGGAACGTGGCCTTCCTCTGCCTCTTCTTGCACACACTTTTGCTTTGTATATCTGTTTCGTCAATCTTTTCTCACTCATCCTTTCTATGTGTCCAAACCAACGTAACATGCCTTTCTTCATCTTTACAATCAAATTATTCACAGATGATTATAATGCTGATGTACTTATGGACCTGCGACCGCGCTTACAAGATGGATGTGTCCGTCTCAGCTGGCGACTTGCTGCAGCTCGATGGTACACTGGATAAGAGCGTGCTGGTTGGAGACAAGTTCCTACCACCTGTTAGAACTAAGAGGTATATCCAAACTCTTCTACCTAGACTTACAGTTTACGAAATTACATAGATTTTCGCCCGTGAAGAAAATGGCCCGTTTTAATCCCAGTGTGGATTAGCTTCTCCCATAAGTATTGTTATTTACAAATCACACGCTTTGCGTTAAAATAAAACATTGTGAGGACATCTGCATACGTTTGGGAATAAATTTACAGAGATGTATCGTGCTTTAGAAGCGGCGATTCACTCGCCTACTATCAGGTTGACATATAAATACATCTCCGGGCAAAAAGGGTGTGTGACAACCTACCAAGCCTACCCCTACCAAGCCTAGGCAGAGGTACAAGGGGTAGGCGGAGGAAGGAAGGGGTAGGTAGAGTAAAGATAAGGCGTGAGTAAATTATTAAGATACATATTTCATGTGTGTCTAACACATCATACCGATCCCTCACGATGTAAGCAGGGAGCTGTCTCTGTCATTAGCCCATTCAAATATCTTCCTCAGTTTCGCGTACTCTTAACGTTCCTATCTTTGAATGTTGGATCGATTTCATCTACGTACATTCAACTTACAATAATGACATACAAAAAATACTTTCATGTATTATTCTCACCATAATTAACTATGTTATTTCTGTATATAGTCGTCACTGCGGCATTAGCGTGGAGCAGTCACGGCCCCCAGCCATGAACAGCCTGATCGCCTGCTCGAGTTACAAAAATCGCCGCAGTCCGTGGAGCCAGCGCACGCCTCGCTACCGTCCCACCTACGGTAGCCTTGACAACAGATATAGGGGAGCTTATGGCACATAATCTTATATATTAAACATGTATGACCTAGCATAAGTCAATTGTGACATTTAAATAAGTTTAAGTTAGTTGTGACCGGAGCCTAACACTTGTAATGCAAACAAAAACTCCTTACCTTAACCTTTATTTCATTTTCGGAATGTAAGATGCAATAAACTTTACAATGCGTAAAACCATAGAAATTAGCTTTTAGTCCATAAATAAATACTATTACGTCTGGGAACTACCGGAAAATCTGGCTGACCTAGTTCATCTTGCCAAGATAGCTAACCTATAATGATTGGGATATAACTACAGTGATTGAAATAATGAATGAAAAACAAAATGAAGAACACATGCAACTTGGAAAAGCAAGAAACGAATGGTAGCGATAGGTTTAATATTACAGTTATTTTTCTATTTTCACATAGTATTATATAATATAGAATGCCATTGCCTGTCTATGTTTATAATGCATTTTTGTTATTGTCAACTTTTGCTATTGTAAATTAATATCTACAGGTAATATCAATATATGTAAACAGATACTTTGTAAATAAATGATGAAATCATTAATATCCTCTTTGGTATTTAAATCCTTAATTATGACGTTGGTACAAGGGATTTATCTCTTCCTATCAGGATCTGCAGCGATAAAAATAAGATTAAAAAGACCTAGTTGACCATCAAATTTATCGTAATTATTAATCTTATAATTTATCACAGCTGTAATTGTTATAACAGTTTTTATTAATCATTTTCCTGCTAGTTTTATTGTGACGTTAGTTTCCAAGATCAAAATAACAGGATGTTAAGATTTATCACTATACTACCACAGAATATGAGGTTAGGAAAGTTTGTTGTATCAAGTCATATACATATTACATATAATCTGTAAGAAAGAGATTCGCAAAGCAGCTTTACGTTGGTTTGGAGGTACATATAAAAATAGTGAGTGAAGAAAGATTTCCGAAAAAAATTACAATGCCGGAGTGTGTGGGACAAGAGGCAGAGGCGGAGGGAGTCCACGTTCGAACTACTTAGAGCAAATCGATCTGACACTCAAGGATGGGAACATCAACGAGTAAGCGAAACCGGCAGGCATGTATATATGTACAGAGGATGAAGCGAAAGAGGTCTGTAATTCTATAGAAAATGACGCGCTATGACGTGTCATTAAAGTACGTATTTTGAGACAAAAAAATCTATTTTTTAATTTAGAAGGTGTCCTATGACGTCACAGGGAATCAAATCCAATCCAATAAAAAATAGTGTGCAAGATTTACATAAGAGAAAAATTGCTTTCTTGCTAGTACAGGCCTTCTATAAATAAATAAATACCTGGAACAATTCCACACAAATTGACCTAGTCCCAAATTAAGCGAAGCTTGTGTTATGGTAACTAGAGAACGATATATTTACTTATATACATAGATATATATATACTTAAATACATAGGACATCCAAGACTAAGGTACAAATATTCGTGTTCATCACACAAATATCTGCCCTCAGCGGGATTCGAACCCGCGACCTCAAGTTTTGCAGTCAGGAACTCTAACCACTAGACCAGACGGTCTATGGTTACAAGACGTCATAACGAGATGGCGCTAGTGGTAAGCCCATGTGTTTTATTTTGTGAGACGTTTTGAAGCTTAAGATCCAACAAATAATATGTGTATAGGGAATTTAGAAAAGAATATTATCAGTCATAAGTCATCAGTAATTATATTATATAATTTAACCCTATTGCCAACGCAAGCAGAGGTCAGAGTAGGTAATTGTCAAAGGCTGTAATTTCTAATAGTACAAGTTTCATGCGAAATATAAAGAACGATATTTGGTGAATTTTGGCAAAGAAACATATTATCAGCTGGATTAAAATATAATATATAATAAATATATCCTCACGCCTTCCCACAAGGGTCCCCGAAGGGGTAGGCAGACGTGTATAGGTAATACCCACACACCCACTTTCCGCCAGAGGTATATTAGGTGCCAACGTGACAGATGGCGAGTCCATCGCCGTTACTCAAGCACGACTATACATACGCCTTTGAATTTCTTCTCAGACGTATGCAGGTTTCCTCTCGATGTTTTCCTTCACCGTAAAGCTCGTGGTGTGACTAATCACTGTACTTAAGTTCAGAAAAACTCATTGGTACAGTCAGGATTCGAACTTGCGACCTTTGAGTCGCAGGCAACTGCTCGAACCACTCGGCCACCACGGCTTTATTCAATTAAAAATTTATTAAAATATAGGACATGTTTTATTTAGAAAACATCTACTAACAAGTGAAAATTGTACTACCGCGTGGCGTAGCGTAGCTAGTACTCAACATACATGATTAACCTGCAGGAGAAACTTCGACAATGTTATCATGTTTTCTGTATTAACTTGCTAATTAACACAATACATTGCACAATAAATATCTAATTATAACGCTATGTCAATGACCGCAAACTGCAGTGATGCAACTTATGATTCCGGTTGTAATTAATGCGAAGCGATTTCTAGAGGTCCGCTTAACATACTCGAACTGCAAACAATTTGCGCCTTAATAAGAAGTTAGAACAATAATATATATCCTCACGCCTTCCCACAAGGGTCCCCGAAGGGGTAGGCAGAGGTGTCTAGGTAATACCCACAAACACATACATACACACACACACACACAATAATAAACATATACTTACATACATATCAACATGCACCAACTCTCCATAGAAATATAAACTTCTTATACATCACTCATAAATCTCTTCTCGCAGCCGCCACTAACAGTCGAGATTCGAACTTGCAATTTTTGTGTCGCAGGCAACGATTCGGCGACCACGACATATGCACGGCACGAAAGTAATAATTGTTATATTACAAAACGTATTCACATTGCAAATTATGTAGAATATATTTTAACTCAAAACCGATCGTATCTGTTGTCATGAAACTGATAACATTGCAAAATTAGACCAAAATAAATTAGGCTATAAAGTAAACACGATCTAACCGCGACCCTGCTTCGAGTACTCTACGAGATTAAATCGCTTGGTTGTAGTTCATTGCCGCTTTGACACAGTTAACAATACTAGTGAGTGAATGTAAAGCAGTAGTCGATGTGATCGCAGAGTATGATGTATTAAATAACCAAGGAGTTGCATGATGCAGTTTTTTGAAAGCAAGGACGTTGTTATTGGTTAACTTCACTATTACAATTGGGGCGGTTTCACTGGCTACTGATAGCCGGGCTGTTTACAAATTCTTAGTAAATATATTTGATTTAAGTATTTTCAACCTAGAATTAATACTGACATTATACATAAAATATATACATGCATACATTACCACGCCAAGTCCCTCGCGGTATTATATACATCTCAAGGCGTGATAGCATAAAATAATAAATATTAATTAGATCAAATCCATCGAACAACAGGCTGGGTACGTAAAAAATACCTGCACCGCTTTTTTATTAAAAAAAAAACTATTCCTAATACAATTAAAATAAATTAAATTTACCTTTGCCTTACAATTTCTGTAGAAGTACTGAAACCTTAACGAGCGCAAAAATACAACACTACCCAGAAGCAGAGCTGGCTGTGATCTTCTGAAGGAAGGTAATATGAGAGTTTGCGAAACCAGTTCCAAACGGGGCGTCCAGGGTCTTACTTCTCCGTGAATTATTTATTTATTTATTAAGGAACACAGTTACAAATAAATGGGCGATAATGGCTGATTAATAAGAAATCAGAAGCCCCGCACGTTAAAGAACAGAAACTGAACCCTAGAAATTGATCACTATCAAATACATGTCCGTTGAATGATGATTTCATGTAAATATTAATACAATATAAACCCACTGTCTCATGGTCCCCTAAAAAATACAACCGTTTATTTATAATGATCTCTAAAAACTTAATGACTCACGCCGCAACAAACTAAAGCGGTCATTGTAGGAAATACACGATGAATCTTAAAGGTTACTGATCCGAATGACGTTGTTATAGACATTAAGAGCTTAGTCATGTAGACTTCTAATTAATAATTAAATGTGTTATTCATTAATTGTATAGATTGTGCCATCCACGATCCTCTCCAACACGACTCCAACAATGTATAGTTTGGGGGTGCGAGTGGTACAGCCTGAGTCTATTAATTGTAGTGTGCGTGTTCAAATATAGATAATCAGTGTGTACTGACAAATGCTCAAACATTAGTGGAAGGTCACATTTACACTATAAACTAAGGAAGAATAGTGCGCCGCGTCTTCGTGGATGGCGCTATCTTCAAAGTTTTGACAGCTAGTAATACATATACTTAGAAAACTAAAACACGTAGAAAAGCTTATCCTTTATCTTGGACAAAAAACCTAGCGTGTTTGTATGAGGATAGAATTGAAGATGTGTAGAAACATAATACAAGGCTAGGCGAATAATAATGATAACATAACAAATAAATAAGATTATGTTTTTATATATCTGATTAATGAAAACACGTTAGTTATATTGTTAACAAAAGAACATCAATGCTCCATTGAACGAACAAAAACAGAGGCTTCACAAAAGCTTCGAGTACCAGGGCTATAGGAAGAGGCAAGATATCATCAACAGAATCCGCTATTTAAGGTATGAGCGCCAGTAGTATGCTCCTTAGAAAATACGTTAGAAATTAGGTTATAAATGAAATATGTCATAATAAAATACTGCTTTTGGTACTTTTTTATGAGAAAATAATAAGGTGAAAATTTTGTCACACATCAAGAGAAGAGAAGAGAGAGGGAATACATCGAGAGGAAACCTGCATACTTCTGAGAAGCAATTCAAAGGCGTATGTATAGTCGTTCTTGAGCAACGGCGAT